>JBBPDE010000155.1:13275960-13289137 GCA_037974605.1 Nannopetersius ansorgii | reverse complement strand
GTGACTTTTCCGTATTTAAACCTCGGGTTTATCTTTACATTGTCGTTAAGGGTAATGTATTAAACTGTTTAAAATGACATTAAAGTGTTCTGGGAGCACATCTGGGGGCATATTTAGGTTTTACACTATAAAAATAGGCATTTTAAGGCCTTTTTTGACCAAAACACAACAACGCGTTTTTTCATTATACCAGGTGCTCGTGTAACGTAACCCCTGTGAATACCGGGGGCTTACTGTATATTGTAACACACTCAAAGATAGCAATTCTGGAGTGTGTGTAAATAAGAAAAATTAAAGATTTCCCTCACTCCGCCTACCAAATCTATTATAACATCAACTGAAACAAGATGTAACTGACAAAGGACCTGTTTTGCCGATAGTCCCTCTATATGAGCACCAGTAGCGGCTGCTCTAAGACTACAAGGGAAGCTCCACTTCCTCTACTATGTCAGAAAATAAATGCTCATGTATGCACTGTCATATTTATATTGGTTTTAATAAAAGTGTGCTAAAACGTGTTCAACTTCATGACAAGCTCGTTCAGAATCAGGTATTTATTGTAGATTGTTTGACGCGATTTTCTTATCATACATTTCCATGCAGCATAGCGCATTAAACCCTCCTGAAGCGCAGCTTCACTGGAGCTCTATGGCCACACAGAGGGGATTTTTCACTGCAGAAAAGCACAGTGATTGGATAAATGCACCAAAATCGTCACTTCCAGGGAAGCTCAGCTACTCTGGGAGTGAATGGAGCAGTGGGCAGGCCAGGATGCTGGGCTGCTGCATGATGATTGGAGGAGCTGTCTATTTTGATTGACAGCATGTTTTTAATATACACCAGCACTACAGCGATTTGAGTTCAGTCCCATGCGGATTTGCAGGTGAAGTTGAATGACAAACTGCTGCACTCTCTGCTGTTTGCTGGTGATATAAACCTTTTTTGTCTATACAAATCATTCTTTAAATGAAAAAAACATTGTTTCAGCATTGTAAAGTTAGTTTATTCATATAATTAAAGTAGCTCGTGGAAGGGGAAACTAGCCAGTTAGCCAGCTGTGCATAATGGCAGACGGTGCTAATATTGTTGACCTGCTTTTGGCAAAACCCTTTAGTGTCTTCCTTATGAGGAGAGACGCCCAAGATTGATCAATGCAAAAATCTGGAAAAAATAATGGGTATTTTCAGTTCCTGGTATGACAAGGTGAACCGGCTGACTGGAAGTGCTGTGACAAAGAAAATGTACCATTGGCCTCTTGATGAAACCTTCTCCAAATTTACGTACAAATAACAATGATTTTTATGATGAAGGCCTAATATGAGTTTCCCCTGTTTCAAACACTAGCAGTTTTGATTGTGTTAGCTCACTGAATCATGAGGGTATTAAAATATCTCTGACCTCCTTGCTGTAGGTGATAAGGAAAGGGGAGGTGAGCTGCTGCTGGATCTGCACTACCTGTAAAGATAATGAGTATGTGCAGGACGAGTTCACCTGCAAAGCCTGTGATCTGGGCTGGTGGCCTGATGATGAACTAGCAGGTAAGAGGCTGGACCAGTCTAGTTTTTTCAATGAATCTGCCAATCTGACCAGCATGTTTTGTAACAAAGGTGCTTTCATTTGAACGAATTTCATATCCACTTTTCTTTTGCTGCATTTGAACATTTTCATATATAATTTTGGGTGAAAAAATCATGCTGGAAACGATCAGTTTTCTGCTTTTGCCACAGCTGCCATTGCAAGTCAATCTGTATGTCAAATGATTTGTTGTTTTAAGGAGAAATTACACATTAGCCTTATCGTCCTCAAAGCTGTGTAATACAAATATATTATGGAGCATAATACAGTGACATTTTAAAATAAGTCATTGAGGGATAAAAGTCAACCTTTTTCCATAATTGTTGACAAATCATTGCATTGTTTGACTGTCACTGTAATTGGCAATCAACCCAACTCAGTCTGCTTGTCTAGTTCCTCACCCAAACATTCATTCTATGAAATGGATTCTTCTCCAATCCATTTTGGCGACAATCACTTTAACCGGCTCTAGATCTTCCTCCTTTTCTCTATTCTTCTGCTTTCTCTTTTTTGCTCTCTTCCTTCTCTCCTTCCCTGACTCAGTTTCCTTCCCTCCCCTTCTCTCCCCCGAGCTGCGTGTTGTTTTGACAGCTCAATGCAGTGGTGTGGAGAGAAGTGGGCAACTGTGAGTTTGGAATCCCATTAGTACCCAGTAGCCATGTGCCAGGCACAACAGTTATGGCACGCAGGCTGGGGAATTCTGATTACCTGCGAGACTGAGCGATTCCAAGATAGAGAGGCCTCTGTTACAGTGAGATAGGGGAAGGAAGAAAGGTAGAGGGGAAAAGGTCAGTGCAGAGGAGTACAATGAAAGTATGGAGAAGGTGGAAAAAGATTGAGAATGGTGAGGAAGGCACGCTGCTGAGAAAATGAGCCGGTGCTATGATTTGACAGTGCGGCTCTCTATGAAAATAAATTATGGATCGCATTTCACCATAAATCCATATCATCTCAATAAGCTCTCTCAGGCATTAATACGTACACACATATTTGTCTTTCACTCATTCACAGACGTTCTCTTCCTCGGGTTGTTCTTTCCCTTCATTAGTTTTTTCCTCATATAGTATGTTTACAGCGTAAAAGTGACATTATTGTGATTGTTTTTCCTTTCATATGAAGTTCTATTCAAATGGTGTTAGTCGCATGTCAGGATTGACCGTTTTGGCATCCTGTCATTCTTAAGAAAAGAGAGTCAGCCTAAGGATAATGAAACAGCTGATCTGCTCAGTATTTGTGGACTGATTTCCTTTGCGTTAAAGATTTGTGCTGTACTTCATTCATTTTATCACTGCAGCCAAGTGGGATTGTTTCGCAAATATGACGTTTTTGTTTTTGCTCTTGACTCATATGGGTCACGCGTGTGACATTTATGTCAAGAAATACATATGTGGGTCATTTCAGGGCAGAGGAGAGGATTCACACTGACAGATATGGGCCACTTACAAACATGCAAGTGAATCATCAAGGCAGATCTAAGCAAAATATTAGATCTAAGCAAAATGTTGGAAATGACTTATGTAAACCAAAGTGCCTGTTCCAACTTTGCTTTTTTGAAATATGACATATGAAGTATTAAAACAAAAAATGTTACATTTTCTGCCCATATTGTACATTTATAGAAATTAATCTGGCAAACCAGCCTATTAATTTTATGATATCATGAAAACTAACATTTATACATATTTCCACCTTCTCTGCCTACACCAGTTTATCCCCACCCTTTAGGCAATAAGGCTTGTAACAAGAGCACCACTCTCTTTCTCTTTCTCTTTCTCTCTGTCTCTGTCTCTCTCTCTCTCTCTCTCAGGGTGTCAGCCTCTCCCTCTTAAATACCTGGAGTGGAGCAGTGTGGAGTCCATTGTGGCTGTCGTTTTCTCCTGCCTCGGCATCCTAGTGACACTTTTTGTCACATTCGTGTTCATCCAGTACCGAGACACTCCGGTGGTCAAGTCCTCCAGCCGCGAGCTCTGCTACATTATCCTGGCGGGCATCTTCCTAGGCTACATTTGCCCTTTCACCCTCATTGCCCGGCCCACTGTGATCTCCTGCTACCTGCAGCGCCTTCTAGTGGGCCTCTCTTCAGCCATGTGCTACTCAGCCCTGGTGACCAAAACGAACCGTATCGCCCGCATCTTGGCAGGCAGCAAAAAGAAAATCTGCACGCGCAAGCCACGCTTCATGAGTGCCTGGGCGCAGGTGGTTATCGCCTTCATTCTCATCAGTCTGCAGCTAACCCTGGAGATCACGCTGATTGTTCTGGAGCCTCCTGAGCCCATCAAGAGCTACCCCAGCATCCGCGAGGTCTACCTCATTTGTAACACCAGCAACTTGGGTGTAGTGGCACCGCTGGGCTACAATGGTCTGCTCATTATGAGCTGCACATACTATGCCTTCAAGACACGCAATGTGCCGGCCAACTTTAATGAGGCCAAGTACATCGCCTTCACCATGTACACCACCTGCATCATCTGGCTTGCCTTTGTGCCCATCTACTTCGGTTCTAACTACAAGATCATCACCACCTCCTTCTCGGTCAGTCTGAGTGTCACCGTGGCTCTGGGCTGCATGTTCACACCCAAGATGTACATCATCATAGCCAAGCCAGAGCGTAATGTGCGCAGCGCCTTCACCACATCGGACGTGGTACGAATGCATGTGGGTGATGGCAAGGCGGCTGCTGCGGCCTGCCAGAGCAACAGCTTCCTCAACATGTTCCGGAGGAAGAAGAACAACAATAACGCCACCAGCAGCAACAAGTGAGTGTCATGCAGCCAAACACATATTATATCACATAATGTTAGCAGGCAGTCAGTCAGATCAATATACACATTATTATATTTCTACCTTTAAATGCGTAAATAACTAAATATCTGAAGAGTTTAGTTCTAACACCACATCTGATATCAGGGCCAGCAGGAACATTTTCAATGTTGGGGGGGCATTGGTCTACATCTCGTGTAGAGAGGGTTGCCTTTGTCAGTTTGGGGAGGTTTTCTCATTTTTTATCCGGGGAAAAAAGTAGGGGGGGGGTGTGAAACGGATGATTCCGCTATAATGGTTCCGTCGCCCGTGCCTGATACAGATTAATGTCGTTTTCAGGCATGGTTGAATAGCTGTTAACTTTTTGGAAGTGGGACCACAATGGAGAGCTCTAGGAGGATTGGTGACCACTGTCCTAGTCTAATTAGGTGATTCAGTAGAGATTCCACTCACCCATGGCTAGGCTATGCTGAATGTGTGAGATTTTTTTTTCTCAGGAGCATATCAACACATTGGATCATGTAGGAAACATTGCTCGTTCTAGCACATGTGTGTATTTCAGTCTTCTTTCTGATATTAGCTCTGCCATGTTTTTTTCCCTGCTGCAAACTGGAGTATGTATGTAGAGTTTCGCTAGCGCCAGGCACCACATATCATCCTCTGTCTGCCCCAAGCTGTCCCCCTGAAACCTAATTTTCATCAAACCCCCCACCCGCACAGACCCCCTTCCCAATATTAACCCACTTCTCAAATCCCCAACCCCACCCAGTCCTCTGTCTTCTTCACTGAGAAAAAGATTTAACCCAGTTATTAAGAACGTTGCTCCTTCAGTCTGTGCCCTGCTTACTCTAACAGAAATGCAGCTTTCAGCTCTGAGGCTTCTCTGTCCCTTGCCTGTTCTTCTTAACTCTATTACACTGCTGACAGCAGCTTGTTGTGTGCAAAGCACTAAACCTGGACAGAGAGTTCCACAGGGATCTGAAACTGTTGAGGGGAATTCCATGTAGCCCTGTGTTCATTTCTGCATGCGTTACAGTGCCAGCAAGGCAGTGCAGGGAGGAGATGGCTGACAATCAGCCATCAGACATTCATAATGCTATCTGAACCAGTCATTATGAAGCATGTCCTAACTTAATTCTTCTGAATGGTCCAGAGCTTGGACGACTAACCCTTAGAGATGATTTTAGAGATTGTTTTAGCAATGATGCTGTTTTGAGATGTCATAACAATGTACTGATGATGTTGTGATGTTGTTTTGTGTGTCTGTGTTGCTCTTTGGCCACATCCCCATTGGAATAACGTTGGGTCTCTGTCTCGTTCATAGTCCTAATGGAAAGTCTGTGTCATGGTCTGAATCAGGTGCCCGGCCCCAGGGGAGGGGGTCGAGTGTGTTCCACAGACTGTCTGTGCATGTGAGGAGGCAAGCGGTCGGCCAGAGTCAGACGGCGGTCATTCGACCCCTAACTAATGCCCTGCATGCCCCACACCCTGAGAACCACCCTGGCCTCGACACAGACCGCAACAACTCGCAACCCGACGACAAGGCTCTCTACAACCTCGATGAGGAGGACACCGAAGGGGGGCGGCGCCCACAGAACCTAAATGGAACGGCCCAGGACGGAAGGGAGTCAGCCTCTTATTCGTCTGCTCACCTGTTGGACCACAGCAGTGACCATCTAGAGGGAGGACGGGTGCATACGCTGAGCTCTAATGTTAGCGCTTTCGATGAAATAGTAACTGCTGCTGGCAAAGTCAGTCCCATCTATACCCCATTAGCCAGTCAGCTACCTCTACCCCTGCAGGGCGAGATATTGTCTGAAGACGGTTCTGAAATGGAGGCACTTGATCTCATTCATGGCTTTCTGTATGACAGCACTGTACAAGAGGAGGAGGAAGAGGAGGCGGGCGAGGAAGAGTTGGCACAGAGCAAGCTCACTCTCCTAACTCCACCCTCTCCTTTCCGGGACTCACTGCGATCAGGCGGTTCCATTACAGGATCCCCCGCCTCTGACAAAGACCCAAACGCTCCCCAGGAAGTGACCTACGCTCCCAAACAGAGCTCTTTTACACTGTGAGAGCAGGTGCTAGGGACACGGGAAATGGGCGGCTCCCAGTTCTTTTATTTGTCTATTTACTAATCAATATGTTAATCACTGTAGGGTAGCAAAGGCTTGCTTACTTGGTTTTATCCTCAAGATTCTGTTAAGAAGAAGTCATTTTGAAGAGGCAAGAAAGACAAACAACGTCAAACAAAAGGAATGTCCGGCTGGGATTATTTTCCTCAAAGGTAGTTCCAGCAGCCTCTGTTTTTCATTATGTGGGAACTTGGAACGCTAAAACACAAAGTGGTTGCTGTGCCAAAACCTACTGGCTAACATTGCATAACAAAGAAATTACAGACTGAAAGTCCAAATACCAATTTTCTGCTTCGGTACATCACTGTCTGTATGATCATGGACAAAGGGAGAAACTTTGACCTTGGGACTGCGCTATGTGCTCATGGGGTCATGCTGCTCAGGATCATTGTGATTAACTGTAAAATATTGTTCTCGGAGCTGAGAGATTCTTGGACATTCAGTGTAAACATATACGTAGACATTTGCAGTACACAGAATTGTGTGGACATGGGAAACACATTACGGTACACCCTCTCTCTGTCACACAGACACACGCGTGCACACACACAAACACACACATTCAGCAGGAGCTCACAGTCCTAATCAAGACTAAAGTAGGCCTTTCATGATCATGAAACATTAGTGGATGATTAACTGCTGTATAAATAACTGCAACTAAATTTACAATTTACTTGTCTTTTGTTTGTTCATTGTATGCAGCTGATAAGATACAAGCCTCAAGTGGCCCTTGCTTTCTAGCTGTCCATACTTAGTAGGTCTGAACTAATGACAGACACTGCTCAAGCTCACTGCTGCCAATACTTCTGTCTAGAATATGACATTTTATCTAAAGGCACCATTCAGTTTTGTTTCTGTAAGAGCCAAGACACATCTTTGGTTGTGTTTTCTGCTTTCTTGCAAACGTGCATTTGCCTCAACCCAACACATGCAATGATAACAAGTGAAAGCTTACAAATTTGGAAAGTTGGCTTAAATAACTGTGATCAAGTGGAATTGTGACAGGCCTCCAAGTCTGATAGCACCAAAAGTTACCATTTAAGTTATGCTTATTACTGTTCAGTGTATAGGATACTGAGTACAAGTGGATATAGTCTTGCCCACCCCTATGAGCCAAGAAGAAGGTAGAGACCAAGAAGGTTATATGTTTTTGACTGTCAACTAGACTCTAGCTCTGATGCCTCTAGCACACATACACAAACACACACAATACTCCTGAAGAACATCTGGTGCATCCAGTTCTGGATGGGCGATTTCCTGTGGGACATGTTAATCGTGAGCTACACTCTTCCTTCTCTGGCCACAGGCCAGCCTGTGCATTTCCGAAAGTGATCTGAGTCTAACATGTCTAACACGTGCTTGGGAAGCTAAGTAGAGGAGGAGTTTGATTGTATTGTTAAGTAGTTCAAATAGTTAAACTACTATTTTAGACTAAATTATTTTTTTCCTGTATTGCCAAGATCATTACAAAAAAAGGAACGACATTTTGCTGTTCTTCACAAGTCTATTTTTTTGTCTCGTAAAACTAAAACAAAAAAAAGTTCATGCTTGAACATGGAGAAAATGTTTTTCAAATGTTTGTATGACGTTCAGCCATCAGTTGTTTTTTTCCACACAGATGGTGTCTTTGTATTACTGCTAAATGTTTCTATGACTAGAATGTGAGAAGATTTCTAAGTTTTAAACACGTCTTATAACTCCCTCATTGTGCAGAAGGGATGTATATTACATGGGATCTGGGATACCTTCAGATACTTTTGCAAATCATCTGTGCTCTCTTTGGGATTGACACTTTTTAAGCTTTATCTATGGGTAGTTGCTTCTAGTGGTAACTTGTAGCATTTACCAGTTAATCTTGTGAAGGATTATGAATTTGCAACTGTAACTGCTTACTTTACTCAGTACAATTTCATATAGTACTTCTAGGAAGCAACTAAATAAAAAATAACATAAATATTAAGTATTGTAATAAGTATTGTAAATTGTAATATTAAGTATTTTGTGTAAGGAGTGTTTGGCGTTGACTCATTTGTTAAATGTGAAAAAAGTAATTGACAGTTGCCACCTGTTTGCCAAGAAATTTCTTTCATTTTTGTTCTTTATTTCTTTCTCTCTCTTATTTTTGCCAGGTCAAATCATGCTGTAAAATAAATATTTTGTATCTAAACGCACTGTCTGAGCTGGCTGACTGAAACGCCACCTTATTTGCTTACGTTTTGTTTACTTGTCAAGATACTTTTGAGGGATGGGGGCTCTACTTTTTCTTTAAAAAAAAAAACCAATTGGTAAAAACACAATTGCCTACTCACAAGAGGGGAAAAGGGGTGGTAAATTGACACGGGTCATGCTAAAACTGCTTCTTTCCAGCTAGATTAACCCGCGGTCGCTGCAGTTTACTCTGGGAGAGTTTAGTTGAACTGAGCCAGTGTGAGAGATTTGGAGATTTCCGGGTCCTGTGACTTATCAGGTGGTTGTCTGTCAGGAGGAGAGGGGTTGACTCTCAGCTCCCTCCTGTAGGACTTCTGTCTTTCCCTGAGCTCCCTCTCTCACTCCCACTCTCCTGCAGACCGATTCCAGAGCAGGAGAGAAGTGGAAGTGCTTTAGGAAAGTTGTCGAGTCGTTTCACCCTGCCACTCACTCGCAGCGACGGCAGAGGCAGCAGCAGTAGCATGGCTGGAGGCTCGGTGTCCGAGTGTAAGGAGTATTTGTTCAAAGTTTTGGTGATTGGAGAACTCGGGGTGGGAAAGACGAGCATCATCAAACGATATGTCCACCAGCTCTTTTCCCAGCACTACAGAGCCACCATCGGCGTCGACTTCGCCCTCAAAGTCATCAACTGGGACAGCAAAACATTAGTTCGTCTCCAGTTATGGGACATAGCAGGTAAGACGAGGCTCTACTAGATTGCAGTGGACTCCTACCCAGTTTTGCAAACCTTTGTGGAAGCACTGACCCACATTATTTAATTAGTTTCTCTTTTTGAGGATGTTGTTATCAGACTTTGCCTCAACCCGCCCTCTTACTAAAGCACATGACTCTCTCCACCTCAGGTTTTACACGCTGTTCCTGGATCCGTAATCGGACAAAGCGAAGTAAACACAGCCCCATATTCGTTTCACTGTGCTTTTACCAGAAGCTGCCAGCACTTTTTGGAAAGGAAACGCGAAAAGAAAAACAAATAGAAATGAGTCTGAGCGCTCTGTGCTGTGGTCATGTTAGTGAACGTAATTGTAGACCCAATGTAGGTCATGTTTTGGGAACCTCCACTCAGAGACAAGGAGTGAGGGGCCACTGGTCAGACTGGTGCAATACTAACACGGAAAACTTCATTTAAGTTGGTAAACATGTTACCGTGTCGTTTAGTTTAGATTGACTTTTTCTTTGGACTTTTAATTCGGAGAGCAAGATCATATATTTGCCGTCTGAGAGAGGAAAGCCCAAAAGGGGGAAGTGAAAAAAGTTCACACCGAAACTCCTTTCGATGACTTAACTGCGCAGCAATGGAACAATCCAGCACTTGGGAGGCTCTGGTGCTTTCACCCGTGTGAGTGAGTGAGTGAGAGAGAGAACATTTCATAACTGTTCTCCCTAGCAATGCTTATGAAACTGTCTTGAGGATTGTCATTTAGCTGCATTCAACAGTATATACACAGTAGATGCAAACGAACCGTTTGTCATCGTTTTAAATGCAGAGTCATGCTGTAATATTTCATATAATAATTGTGACTCAGCATTTGTCTCCTGCTTGATTGGAGTCGTTTGTCAGTAGCAGTTTCTTGCGATCCAGTAAAGACCTCAGTAAGAATTTTATGGTCTTTATGATGGTGACCTACTCATTCAGTATGCTGTAAATGTTGTCTGCTGTATTCTATCCAGCAGGTGGTCCAGGAAATTCTTCTATTTATAAAAAAGCTGACTCTGATCCCTCAACACTGTCAACCCAAAGTACCATCAGTAATTCATTCGTTTATTTTGTTGGTTCCCCTGTCCACACTTAAATGCCCCCCGATGTGGGTGGGCCGAATGTTTGTCTGAAACGTTTCTTGATGTTTTACTATAAAAGAAGCATTATAAATGGTGGTCTTTATTAGTAAATCCACTGGATTCTGTGCGAATGTACACACACGTTTAGAATCGCATAGGCTAATTTGTGTGATCAGAGTTATAATAAAAGATGACAGAAATGTGAAGAGTATTCTAATTAATTTTATTGCTTGTCTAAAGGGCAAACATATTTGAAAACTGATTTTTTTTAACATAAAAGATCATTATCATTCACTCAACACTCCATGTAAGAGATAGATAGATGGATGGATGGATTGATGGAGAGATGTGCCTGGAAACACTGTTACAAGTTTGCATGTGACAAAAGACTGTGTATGATTTACCTTGTCCCCTTTAATCAGTGTCTAGTGTCTGAATTCTGTGCCTATTCTAGCACTTTGTGTCAAAAAGTCAGCCAGCTGCTATTTGCTTGAGGCACAATCATACCATAGAGATCTGTCCAAAGAAAGAATGGCCGCATTTAGTAAGGATGGCAATATAATCTGAAAATGCCCTACAGTGGTCAGACTGTGATGGTTTATGAGCCTCTGTGTTGCAGGACAATATGTATCATGAGGTCTCCATAAATTGTGAGACTTATAAAGGAAATTGCAGTTTAACCTCTGAAGCTGACTGCCTGTTCTGTGAATACTATATCAGGAAGCGTGCCAGTAATATTTGTGATTCAATTGGCATGTTACTGGCATATTACTAAGTGGGACTGGATGAGTTCCATATGTTTGGGTTTAACCCTGTATCAAGGTAATTGGGTTTTGCTTTCATTTACTTTCATGATCTAGCATTGGGGGAATTCACAGTTGCACTGTTTTTCAGTACATGCCATTTTTTAAAAATGGGAAATTTTTGGTACATCCCCATCACACACTTCCTTGTATTCATGGGAAGTTTTTAATAGATGTTATTAGATCACAGATTATGGAAAAAACAATTCTGTCTATAGGATTGATTTAACAGCTTTTAGAAATTTGTCAATTCTGTGTCCTGTGGTATCCTGCGACACTGTGTCAGTTGCAAAGGGGAACTACAAACCCAGAAACCTTTTTCCTCTCATCTGCCTGTGACTGAGAATCTGATACATTTTTATTACATGTGTACTTTCTGTGGTAGAGTTGTCACTTTGGTTGTGCCTCACCAAAATTGTCAAAATGCATTATCTTCCTGGTCTCAAAATGGTAATGGCCATTTCACTTTAGTACTTTCGAAGTAAGATTTATGTGGGTTAGAAAGCAGTTGATATTTTATTTTGCAGTTTACTAGGACCGGCCCAGATCTTTTCACTATTCAAGCTTTGTTTGTTTTGGTATTAATTTCTGTATTTAGCATTGAGGAAGTTTGTGTTTTTAACCCTATAGGCTGTAACAATTGTGCAGCAAAAATACTCGCTAAGACAAAAACGGTCAAATTAGAAGAAAATGGCTTTCAATTAGGGCATGTTGTCAGACATATACCCAGATAATGTTGGATAAATGTTGGACACAGCCGAACTCACCCCTTTACTCTAACTGAAGCAAGATAAGCAACGTTGATGCAAGTGAAATATATTAAATTGGCAAACAATGTAATGGCATTGAAATATTGCCAAATTCATGTTATTGATCTAATCTTTACTTTTAAGCACACCTTTTAAGTGTTTGACTGAAGGAGGATGCAACAGAGCTGAATGAGCTGCACAACTGACCACTAAATATGTATGTTATTACTCTAAAACAGTGAAATAACTTGCCAAGTTGCTCACCTATGGAGGTTCCTGTACTCGTGGTTTATTTATGATACAGAAGTTGACTTCTTATTTTCAGTTCTGCTGTAAATGGAACCTTATTTTCTGTTCCACCTTATTTTCTGCAGTGTTAAAATGGATTGCATAATTACAGAAAAAAGCTGGCACTCAGAGCATTCAGTTAGCAACTGAATAGGAGCTCTGCCCTTCCTTCAGTAAACCAGTTAGCAGTCTGAAAATGAATATATAATTAAAGAATTTAGAAGATTTACCTTGAACTTACTTGCAAATCATCACAGCTCTCTAGGTAATCAAAAATCCTGACAGACTGATCCATCTTTTTATCTGATCGAACGTTAAGTGGCAGTGAAATAATTCTCTGTATCTTTGTAAAAAAGCATGTGTACCTCTGTGTAACCAGGAGCGTTGCTAGATCTGGGCCTCCGGGATCGTGGTAGCCCTGTATCTCAAAATAAAAGTAAAATAAAATATTTTAGTAAAAACATATACTATTACATTTTATATTAAATAAATACGAATTATTTTTAAGGTATATTACATTTATTTTATATTTGATTGTTGAGTCGGTAGTAATGGATTTTATAAATGCTTTCAGAAACTGTGGACATAATGACTTTAAATGTTACACAAGCTACAGTGCACTAAATACAATTAAACAGGGTTCATTTAGCTTTTTTGTAATGAAACATACACATTTTCATTTTATTTGCACTTTTTAATGGTGATGTTTTATTTATTTTATTTAAATTTATGTGCGTATACTTCTAGGTTCTAACATGTTTACATTGACAAAAACTAGACAAAAATAATTGTGCATAATAACTAAAATTAGAGGTCGACCGATATTGAATTTTACCGATACCGATAGCTAGGTTGGTCTGTACTTGCCGATAACCGATTAATT
>JBBPDE010000155.1:13259602-13271436 GCA_037974605.1 Nannopetersius ansorgii | reverse complement strand
GTTTAAAAATCGTATCACCGTTATTGAAAAAAATTATATCGCGATATATATTGATATTGAATTATTGTCCAGCCCTACCTTACGTTTACGTTATTTAGCATATGTCTTCATCTGTTCTTTATACCTGTAAAGCTATACTAAAATCAACACCTGCTTTTTGCCAGGTTACTGCCAGCCAAGTTACAGACCTTTACAAACCCTATCAAAAAGCCAGGGGTTAATACACAAGTAAGGACAAACGGTTACAAGGGTAAAGTTTTTAAATAACACTGCCTTTCATGTTGTAGTGGTCTGCTGCTTTAACAAACCCAGTTCAGCTCAAAATGGGGTAGCTTAGCAAACAGCCCAAACTAAGATTGGTCTAAACTGTCAATGTCTGTATGTAAATGCTTTTCTGGAAATCATTTACCTGGAATTTAGGTTTTCCTCAAAACCAGTCACCCACTTCCAGTCAAGGCCATGATTAACTTAAACAGATCACTTTTCTTCATTCAACCTTCTGGCTCCATGCCCTCCATTAAGCCTCTTAATCAAGCCTGTAATTGGCAGTTTGTTGGAAGGACTTTTTTTTCTTTTTTTTTTAACTCCCTCGACCTAATGATTATGATAATGGTCCTGAATGGGATAACTGTAATCGAGGTCTTCAGTGTAGTTGCACAAGTTGAGTGAAGCCAGGGGCTCGTCCTTCCCTGCAGCCCAGAATAGCTGTACTGCTGTTGGGTTGTCTGAGAGAGATGAGCAGATTACAGCCCTGGAGCTCTGGAGAAAGCCAGACCATCATGCTATTTGATTTGGACAATTTGTAAGAGACTTCTCTATCTAAGAGAGCTGTAAAAGAGTGTTGAGGTCAAACTTAAGTCAGGCTATCAGTCTGAGAATAAGACTGTTTTAGGACAAAAACACAATTTTCCCTGTTATGGATATACCGTGCAGGATTTTGACGTCATGTGTTTCTTGCCATTGTGCTGGATTTTTTGTAGATCATTCTCAGCGCAGCAGTGACACTGACATCATAGTACACCTTTTGTAGATGTAGTTATTGATAGTTAACTGGTAGTTCATTTTAATCTTATCTTCTAGTCTAGTGTTTCTTAACCCAGGTCCTGGAGACCCCGTACAACAGTGTTTTCACTGCTTCCAATTCAATTTCAATTCAATTCAATTTTATTTATATAGCGCTTTTAACAATGGTCATTGTCACAAAGCAGCTCTACAAATGAAATAAATGTGAAATAAATGTGTGTGAATGCAAGCCAAGAGTGACGGCGACAGTGGCTAGGAAAAACTCCCTAAGATGGCAATACAACTAATCAGCTCATTAACAACCCCTCACTGAGCTGAAGGTGATCTGTTAAGGCAGGAAGAACTAAAATGTTCAGGACAGTGTGCATCCAAGGCACTCCATTTTTACATTTTTATAGTGTTTCGTCAGTAGACAGCCACAGGACACTGTTGGTTAGATATTTTGTTTGGTGGGCTATTCTCTTCCTAATAATGATGCTTGGGTGTTTATAAACTCCAGTAGCACTGCTGTGTGTGATCAGCTTACAATTCTGCCACTACTAGGTCAGTGTCACTGCTATGCTGGGAAAGATTCACCATCCAGATATACCTGCTGTGCAGAGGTTCTGTAAGGGTTTCTGAAAGTTGATGAGCAATGTTGCAGAGAAACAGATGTACCTATACTCAGCACACTGTAGATGAGGTGGTAATCATAGCTAACGTTACAATTACATTTAACAACCTAGCACTGTGACAAGAACTGCAGATAGTCCAACATGGAAGATATTATCAAGGCTTTTGGATAGTTTAGTCACGGATGATTCAGTTTTAACTCTTGTGGGAAGCTTGTATATGGTATTTTTTGCATAAACAAAACATCTTTGATTGTTCCTTTGCCTGGGCCCCAGAAACACCAAACTAGCCCTTTTCATTGAATTGCATGACAGTAAGTTCTTATGGTTAGAACGGAACCATCCAGGTGAAGTTGTCTTTGTCTGAAGACCTATGTCCCCCCAAGTCATCAGACATATACAATTTCCTTTGCTTTCAGGCACCACTGAAATACGACAGCTTCTATTTTGTAGAATGGTAATTGCTGATAAGTTTCCATCACATGTTGACCAGATAAGACTCATTATCCGCAAAACTAAAGAAGTATACTTCAAAAATGTCTTGGCTGATCTGCTACATTTAGGGGGGAAAGAAGATTTTTCACGAACTTGTAGAGCATCAAAGAATTCATTTATGAAGCAAAATGAACAAGACAGCAAAATTACCCCTCTAATACTAGTTCGGCTCTTAATGTGTTTAATTAAGGAGAATGGCTTGTCTTCTCGTGTAAGGTATAAAAAGTTCCTTAGAAACCTGTCTCCGCTCTGCTTGGTGAGGTGATTCTTTTGCTTGTGTCGCTTCCACTGTTTTTAGTGTCAGTTCCTGTTGAGTTAAATAACGGGCTTCTTGGGAGGATGTTCACTATGTAGACAGATCGTCTCTGTCCCTGTCTGGGCGCTGCCTTTTTGTGTCCACTTCGCCATCATTACACGTGTTGTGGGTGAGGTGAGGGACACTGGGGCCAGTCAGTGTCTGAAGTGCATCGCTTGTCATGCTGTGGATTGGGGGCGGATGGCATGAGGGGGACAACTTGCAGCTGGCTCGTCTGGCTTGGACTGTTTCCATAGCAACACACCCACAAGATAGTAACTGCGGACCATGCAAGAAAAAACTTCTGGTTGCCATGGCTATGGACAAAGAGTTTCCCTTTCTGTGGCAGCCGCTCCCTACTTATTTTCTCTCGTCTCCTTCACTACTACCTCTTCCTACAAACGAATCCATTTTGGCAATATTTGAGGTGTCCCATTGTTGTGCCGTTGTGTGGGAGGGTTGAGTTTTGGCTTTGTTTTTCCCCAAACTGAAGAGTGACCAATACAGACTAATTGAGACATCTGCTAGAACTTGCCTTTATTAATAAATGCACTATTGACAAATGCCCACTAATTAAACAATGAACTATTCAGTTAGCCCAGTGTCTGTGGATAAAACCTTGCCCTGATACAAATGCTGGGGTGTGGCGGCTGGATCACAGGAGAGACAATAGTTAGTGCCCAGGGTGATTGTGGTCCTCTATATTGGAGCTGGCCCTGAAAGATCTCCTTGATGGAACTTCTGTCATCCTCATGACCCTCTGGATAGCTTTCCTGTCCTGTGCAGTGATCTTGCCAAACCACACAGTGATGCTGCCTGTCTTTGATGCCATGGTAAAAGTTCACAGGCTATCGTGCTTATGCCACATTTCTTAAGGAACTGTAGGGAATAGTCTACTATGTGTTGTCTTGTTGGCATTGTTTATCAGATCAATAACTGGTGTGTCAGCTGCAATTTTGGTGATCTGTTTGTATATATTTGATTACAGTTCTTCTGATGTTCTGATGTCTGGATTCAGAATGACGATTTTACAGTGGCATTCTACTCACACGAGTAGCCCCTACTGACATACGGCATTTTGTTATCGATCTGAGATGAATTGTGAATGATCCTTAACATCAGGAGCTCTAGGGAGACACAAAATCTCCTTTTTACTCTGAGAGCACTATTGACTGGCATTGTTGAAATGAACCTGAAGAAGGAACACCCCTGGCTTTGGAGCTTTGCACAATAAAGAGCCCTCTGTGGCTGACAGGACTGACGCAACAGAGCATGCCTTTTTTGTTAAGGTCAGTTGTTTTTAGCCACATTGAACTGAACTGCTCACTGTGTTTCGAAAACAGTATAAACAGGAGTTGATCTTTACAAATAGTTTTGCTTTTTTAACATCATTGAAAAAAATGATGTAGCCATTATCTTGTGACATGAAGGATCAAATGTCACAAAGTTTGACACGTAGCATCACTGCCATGTTGTTTGCAGGCATGCACATTTTTTGTTAGCTGCTCTACAGCTGACACTTTTCAATATCTTAAAAATCCATTAAGCTAAAATTTAGAAACTTTTAAAACTTCATTGCATTTGCTCACATGTCCCAAGTTTCATTTTGCTGTTCTATAACATGGCAGTCATTAGCCAGTCAAAATCTAGCAGCCAATACATGCCTTACTTTCAAAATTTTGAACGAATTTGCCATATGCTCCTGTGACATGGGTTTATCTTAAAAATCATTGTCTATAAATTCTTGCAATGCTGAATGCCTCATTTGAAAACTGAACTGTTCAGGCCCTGACGTGGGTGGAAGGGATAGCAGAGGGATTATGAAATTAGAAGATTATTTCAGCAAGCTTGGTGCTCAGAGTCCAGGGTGGACTGCTTTGCAAACCTTGTGTTCAACCTGGGTGTCACAGTTGCTGCTTCATTTTAATATACAGCCAAGCCTAAGGAGAGCACACTATGCAGATATATTGCCAAACTCTTACATCATGAGTGTCTACACTAGTTGTGTGTGTGTGTGTGTGTGTGTGGGGGTCTTTCTTTTCCTGCCAGTCGCACCATCACACTGTCATCTGTTCCCTTTCAAACCATTTCCTTTTCAGTTGTTCCCTTTTCTCTCTTCACATTGACAAATATCTGCCATTCTCACAAGTGCCGTTATTAAGATTGCTAGGCCAATATTAAACAGAGCTGACTTCTCCACTGCTTGGCAGTTTTCTCAGTCTCACTGTAGAGCTGCAGCACCACACACAGAGCTCTGAGAAGCTGTCAATTAAGGCAGGGAAAAAGCAGAAGCTGTGTTACCCTGGCTCCAATCTCAAGTCTAACGCTGCATTTTTCAGGGCCAACAACTGAACTGCACAAGAACAAGGAGTTCTCCTCTTGTGTGTCAGCCCCCCTGGGCATTCACCTGAGGTTAAAAGGACTAAATTTAGTTGGGCAATCAAGAGCAATTAGCTGCTGAGAGACCCGAGGAGCTTTTGGCAAGTAAAGTGCACAGCTGAGAGAGTGGAGATAATGAAACGGAGACCATTGGGGGGTGAAACACGTGCTTTAGGGCTATAGCAGCAGCGGTACTCACTTAATGGTGGAAATTAATTTCAATGAAGAAATCTTGTAACTGTTTTTGCACAGTGATACATATTGTTACATTGTTTTATTTCAGTGATTCATCTACACTCAAGCCTGTCTATGAACATAAGCCTTGGTTCTTCTTGAATGAAGTAATTTATTAGAGTAACAAGACTTCTGTATGAAGCCTCTGGATCTTGGAAGCAGATTTCAGAGTAGCTAAATAAAAACTGATGTCAAGTGATTAAATGCAAACTTGTGCAAAAAGACTCAAACTTTGATATCAGATGCTGCGTTAACTCTGATCTGATGGTGCTGCTGATGTGAGAGGGACAGCAGTGATCTCACGAGTTTTAATATTTAACCAAACAGTATGATATGCAAGAGTTTTCCCTTTTACTGAAAAGAAGTACAAGCCCATTACAGGCCTTTTCACATGCATGCCTGCTGACACACACACACACACACACACACACACACACACACACACACATCATCTGCCTTGCGGCACTCTTTCTGTCTCTCCTGCCGGGAGAACAAGAGAGTGAAAAGAACAAAGTGGTGTCGGGCGATAGAGACAGGAGTGTGATCAGAGTCCTCTGGTGTGTGAACTCTGATCTGAGCTCTGGCTCAACACACAGGAGTCTTCTAGATTCATATAAATGTTGGAGAACATCTGGCAAAGTCGTCTTCTCATCACCCAAATGATTCTGCCCTCAGGCTGGAATTGGATGTTGAAAGTTATTGGAGCACAGAAGCTTTCAGATGTTTACCTGCATCACATGGAGGAACAGCTATGGTATCCTTGCTTAGATATTTTAATTTATGTTGTTTCTTAAATATTTACCCTGCATACCCCAAATGTAGTCAGACAGGCCGTTTGCCATGTCCGATGTTTGCTCCTTCAGTGAAGTTAACCTGACTAAAACAATGCATAGAGACAGATGTGCTGTAATGTTATGTCCCCCTTTATGTCCTCATAAAGGGACATAGCAGTGATTATATAGAAGTAAGTAACATACAAACTTTGTTTAGAAGTGTATTCCCATTTTCAGTTTAGCTGCTTTACGAATTAGATAGTCAAGTCAATATGAAATAATGTCAGTAGAACGTAATTGGTGAATTATTTTTTGTTGTTTTTGCCTAGTTTGTAAAGATATGTGACTCTTTGTCTTAGTCTTTCTGCTCCAAAATGGCTAAATGAGTGACTGAGGCTTTGATTCATCTACGTGTTGTGCAACAGACGAGAACAAATAAATGTATATTGGGCTTATTTAACATGTTATTTGACATTTAAACATTTTTACTTATTTTACTTGGTCTTTCAAAGGAAAAGAAATCATAGAGAGGAGTTTATCTGTTCAGCTTTGAGTGAGTGTTACCTGGATGTAACACTTATTTATAACCATTTTCTCTAGTTTTATAAAAGTATTTTGTTTAAAACACCCAAAATAAACCTATAACAAATGAATACTCATGGATTCAAACTACTCAAGCCCCATATTTTTTGGGCAATTGCAGCACCTTCTCTGAGCCAGTCAAAAACAGGTATATATTGGATCTGTTCTTTTAACTGAAATTAGACCAGACACCCTGTCCTTTTATAACTGTACAATCTGAATGAAGGTTTAGTGAAAGGGAGTGATTACCCAGCTGCAATTTGTATATATTTTTTGCTCTTATTCCCCTGACTCATCTCCATGAAGTGAATCATGAGAATGTTTAAGAAATTGCACCCATGCCACTAATGGCGACAGCTTATTCTCATTCCCTTACAGTTCTGGAAAAAAACAGAAATTAGACTTAGTTTAACCTACCGATTGTGGGTAGAATACACTGTAGAATAATGTGTTGTGCATGTTAAGCTCCCTGTGGACGTCATTTTGAGTACACTGAACTTGCAGCAATGCGGCCTTGCTGTCTGTTTCTCTCTTTCTCATTTACACTCCGTTTCATCCATCCTTTCATTCCCAGCTATTCTGCAGCCTGTCTCTCTCCCTATTCTTTCCTTATTCTTTCTTCCCTCATTTCCCTCCCCCTCTCTATCTTTTTGCATTAATACTACAGTGTGTTGGATGAGAAAGGAGGTCAAGCTCAGTTTAATCTTTCCTTTTTTTTTTATTGGTGAGTCCACAGACAGCCATTTTCTCTCAAAGCATTACAACTCATATTTTCTGACCTCTCTTGTTTCATCATTTCACCTTCTTCATTGGTTCCTCGTCAGTATTCTTGGTCAAGAATAAGTTGGCATTGTATTTTGTGGTATTCCACCCCAAGCTGTGCGTGTGTGTGTCCATATTGAGACACGGCTTTGATCTGGTATTAGCAGCCACTGCCGAGGATCCCGTTGCTCCCCAAGACTCTGCACCACGCTCCACTTGATCTCTCCCCAGGTACTATGAACCAAGAGAGGAAGAGAGAGCTGGAGAAAGTAAAAGAAAGCTCTGTGTGAATGTTACTTGTATTCACTCTCCTAAGCTCTCCTTGCTTAGGGCTACAACACTCGTCAGTACTGTGCAGCTGAAAACTATGACGTTTCGCCTTAAACCATTTGAACAGAGAAACTTTTTTTTTTAAAACAGCTAGCATGCCTCTGCCAGTTCATGTCCTTTTTGGTTTATAGCATTCTTCAGTTATATTTTTTTCCTTGCGACTATTTCCAATGTAATAGGTTTCCTCACTTTTGTTTTAAAGTATGTTCTGTCTTGAAGGTTGAGAAAATCTTTAGATACTGAGAATGTTTGCTGTTTTAAGAGATCTTACCTGAATAAGGAAATCTGTCAGGGTGAGATGTTCCATATATGTTAAATAGTGCCCTGAACTTTTACCCATCAATTGTTTGATAGACATGATGTACTGTTTTTGTATTTAGGTCAGGAGCGGTTTGGGAACATGACCAGAGTGTACTATAAGGAGGCAGTGGGAGCGTTTGTGGTCTTTGATGTGACCAGAAGCTCCACATTCGAGGCTGTGTCAAAGTGGAAGCACGATTTGGACAGCAAGGTGAAGCTTGCCAATGGCAGCCCAATCCCCTCTGTCCTGCTGGCCAATAAATGTGACCAGAAGAAGGACGGATCCAACAACACATCCCTTATGGACAACTTCTGCAAAGAAACTGGCTTTCTGGGCTGGTTTGAGACATCAGCCAAGGTATACATGTTTTTGTGTGTCTGTGTATCTATCTCTCTATCTTCCTGCCTACTTATCATATACATAAATATATATTTTTCTGCAACTCCGTTCAACATTGGCCAGGAGCCTCATGGAACCACCAGTGCGTATGAAAGAGTTAAAGCAGGCTAAGATACAGAGAAACAGATGGACTACAGTCATCCTGGTATGCAGGTTATTGCCTACCAAAAGGACAACCTGTGAAAGGGCAGTGAGCAATTCTCATTAATGCACAAGAGGAGTGAAGACTAGCCTGCCTGGTCCAATCCTGCAGTAGAGCTAATGTAGCACAAAGGTCCATGAGTTCTGCAACTATTTGCAACTTAGCACTTCTCTGGTATAACTGCTTTGCCATATTGGCTATTTAGCGATCCATTCATATGCACAATTAGGAAGGAAAACACTACATGCTGTAGTCCTTGGGTCCTGAAGTTGAACAGGGTTGTGAAAGACCATTTGCCTACTACTACATTTGTCTGAGATCAAAGCTGTGTAAAATCGGCTATCCTAAGCTGCATGTTTAAAATGTCTGACATATTTCCTGGAATTAGGGCTAAAATGGCACTTTTGTGGTAATTCTAAGACAGTTTAACCCACCCTGCATGGCTGGATCACGAGTCTGGAATGGGCCAGTATACACATCACGTGAGGCAAATATTCAGCTAATAAAAGGGACAAGGTGTCCAAATATAGTTGGGTAGATGTTCAGAAATAAGTATAGACTTAGAACCACAATTAGAGATTAGAAAATCCACATATTCCAAGATCAAAGTTGTTCTTTTCTTTATGATTCTTTTTAAATCCCCAGTTTTCCAAACACGTCCAAAAATTTGCCGTTTAAATTCTGTTGCATACAATTATATATTGCCCTTGTGTTCTATAAGAGCAGTATATAACAGGCATCCACTGTTTTTCCCCATTTCATTAAAACAGTCCTTGCCACCATCACAAATTATGCTGGAATAAAATGATCTGTGCATCTGAGCTGGTTTTGTTTATAATCAGTTTCATAATCCGTGGAATTTTAAACATAATAAGCAAGGTACCTCTAATCTGTTGCTGCATGTTTAGTAATTTGCTGTTTGTGTGTAGGCCATACACAGAAATAATGCCAAGCCCTGTCTACCTGCTAGTGCCGATGAATTTATGTGATGACAGTGACTAGTTCTGAGACAGAATGTCACTGATGCCATTAAGTACTAGGCATATAGACTGAGCACTTTGTGGTTCCACTTCAGGATTCTTTCCGACAAATTCTCTTAGTGTAATCCCCTTACACACACACACACACACACACACTTCTCTGTGAGTATTAAGCCATTTTTGTGTGCCCTGGTTGAAAGAAGAGCAGAGAGAAGGGGAAGGTTTGAGCCTCCTCTTGCTCATACCTTCATATCACTGACTCCTGGCCCACGATTTCCCCTGTTACTATTTCCTCTCTCTCCTCTTATTTTGTGTTAGCTGGATTGTCTAACTCTACCAAATCAAATATTACACCAGTTGCTATAAAATGCATCTAATTCTTGACAGATCTTAACCCTTATGGCATACATTTTTATTTTAAGAGGAAAAAATATTTCACACTAGTTTTTGGGAGCTTGGGGGTCCTTGCTAATATATCAATCTATCAATGTGTTCCACCCAAGACCCTCCTCAGGGCAACAAAATGCTACAAGGGTACTAAAATGAAAAAAGTATTTTTATATGGATTGAGGAATAAACAAGCAATAAAAACATTAGTTTTATTGCAACAACAACAAACACTTCAACAATTTCAACAAACATTAGTTACAATTATTTTATCAATCAGTGGGTTAGAAATTAGCTGCACAGTGTTTGTGTAAACACACACACACACACACACACACATATATATATGTGTGTGTGTGTATTTATGTATAAACCTTAGTGTCTTAGTGCCCTTATAGCATATTGTTGCCCTGAGGCAACACAACAAATGAAAAACTACAATTTTCGTGTGCATTGCAGTTTTTTTTAATGCAAAAATTCTTTCAAATTAATCCACTTAAAAAGTGAAATGTGTCTTACCCTCTGCTAGCAGTGTGTCCAACCCAGCTATTGGGGTTCCAGACAAAAGGTCAAACCTCCACCCACTTAAAATTTTTTGGTCCCAAACTAATCATCAGACTTTTAATGTGATGTTTTTTTGTTTTTTTGTTTTTTTTTAATGGGGCAGTGGGTGGGCCAAAATAATGGTTGCCTGAAGGCAACACCATGCCATAGAGGGTTAAAGGAAGCCGAAATTATAGATTTTGTCTGTGAGTGGCCTCCGGGCTTGTTAGGGGATGCCGATATTTTCTCTGTAAATGTCCTATATATTCGCACTCGCAGCACTCACGATTTTTTTAATTGCCTAATTTCTTGACAGCCCAAAACCTTTTGTTTTGGCCAAAAGAGCAGTATACAAAAGAGAATTGATACATTTATTAGCTCCTTTCACAAAATACTTGACTGGCTTACATTTCTTGTTGTTATTTGTTATAAAATAATAAAACCGTTTGGACAAAATAAAAAAAATTCTTACTGGAGAGCCTGTTTGAGTAAATATTGTCCGGTTCTAATACAGGCTGATTCCAGTTGTGCAACCCGTGATACATGTCATAAAAATGCATATTGCACCTAACAAAGAAAGCTCTTTTTTTACTCTTTTTCTTTAATGAATCTATTTTTTAGCTTGGTATAAACACCACATGAGTCTTACATGTGTCCACAATTAAGGTTCAATTTAAGCTTGTTTTTTTAAAAGAACAACTCTCTATGTTAACTGCAGACATTTGAAGCTTGTTACAGACTCCTTCCTTAAAGAAATTCAAAGCTTGCCTTTGAACATAATTGCCACTTGCTCTATTGAGGGCAGAATATAGTCTGATTTATACAGTTCACCCACAACCTGTTAAGAGTGTTGAATCCAACATTAGTCACTAACACAGAAATTTAATGTTCATGATTATCCATTATCCAGTCCATGATTATACATTGCACTGTGAATGTAAAACAGTATCTGTAACAGTGAAAGTAAAGAACTTGCTGGGTTGGTGGTACATAGAAGCAAGATCCAAATGGGAAGCGGAAGCGTAGATCCAAATAGCCAGTGGAATCGCATGCCTTTTGTCAAAGTGGAATACCCCAAAATGATAGACAACCCACATTTCACAGTTTCTTGGACAGTAGATTGAGTGAGAAGTCATGTATATGGATACTGGCAAGGATATGCACTTTTGGTTACTAGATCCATTTAGGAGAGCAACTGTTGGCCTTTCAGAGTAGGCTATATGATGCACATGTGTGTATTTGTTGGTGTCTGTGTCTGTCTGTGTCTGTGGCTGGTTGTAGCTGTCTCATCACCCAGTCTGCCTAATCACATGTTTGTGGGCTAAATCTATCGTTTAGGGCCGCACAGATGTCTGGCACCTGTTGTGTATGTGTATATATGTGTGCATTTGGGGGTTTAAAACACTAAAATAGGAAGACAAGACACAGAGCAGGCACACAGCAGCAGGCTCAGTGTTGCCAACTATTTTCAATGGAAAGTAGCTAAAGTCTGCTCGAAAAGTCACCAAATGTCGCTAGATAACGTCATACGTATATTTGCATATTGATGACGTAATTACGTCGTATTTGCACATGCGCAGCTCATTCACATCTATGTC
>JBBPDE010000155.1:13224990-13244489 GCA_037974605.1 Nannopetersius ansorgii | reverse complement strand
TGTGTGTGTGTGTGTGTGTGTGTGTGTGTGTGTGTGTGTGTGTGTGTGTGTGTGTGCGCGTGTGTGCGTGTGTGTGAATGTGAGAGATAGAGAGAGAGAGAGAAAGAAAATACAATGTTATTTGAGCCAGCAATGGAACTGTAAAACCATGATGATATTGGTTATTAATTTCAAGTAGATTGCTGTCTCTGTGCTGGCTAGGGTTTGTTTGTGTGTATTCTGTTTCTGAATGTACAGGTATTGCGAAGAAGCATATTATGAGTTGAGGGGGACGATGTTAAGTACGGTCTTGTTGTGGTTGTGTGTGTGTGTAAGGGGGTGCAGCAGCCAGACAGCCATCAAGCCTTAAGATCGATCTCTGTGTCTGTGCTGCAAGCTTTGCTCCACGATTGTGATTATGAGTTAATACATTCATTCACTTTAAACATTCATAGCCCTTGCCTATGAATGTTTAAAGAAAGTGGGGCTTTAAGAGAGTGATGCCGTTGTTTTCAGGCAGATTTGTTTTTGTGTGTTTTGCCTGTTTGTGTAATTGTCTTTTGACTGTGTCTGTGTTCTGCTGTAGAGATTCTCAACCAAATGGCTACAGGAGACGTATGTGTAGCTCTAATTTGGCTTCGTTTAATGAATCAGAGGAGAGTGAGGGTCCAGACTCTACACAGCATGACATCACACACTCAGTGGATGCCTTGGACACCAAGGTATTCTAAAGGTTTTACATAGCAATAATAACCAGTACCTTTGATAAAACTAACCAATACATGCTTAGCTGCCAGATGAGTTCTGTCAGAAAACTCTAACAGAAATTTCTAATTTTTTTTTCCAAAATGTTTCAATTTTCACGTTCTATTGCTACAGTCTTTGAGTTTCTTCAAATGCCAGATTCCCATTGTTAAATGCTAATATCCGGCTGAACTGTGTTGTTTTAGCTAATCCAGTGTTGCCCACACATTCTTGCACATTGGTTTTCCTGCTCCCGATACATCTAATCTACCTTGTGAGGTCATTAAATTGAAACAGAGAAAGCACTAAAATGGGCATGACAGAGTACCTCCAGAATCATAGTCAGAACATTAAATTAAAAAAGTTTATAAAGGACTGTTAATTTGTCACCATGCTATTGTTACCTTAATAACAAGACAAAGAAAACCACTCTCATCTTATATATGACAATGTGACCCTGTCATATGACACCCCACAGTATCACAATAGCTGTCCTGCACATTGTAGTACTTTCCATTCCAAGAAGCAGTGTACAACTCAAAATTTTGAGGATTGTTAAATAGCATATTAGCTGGGTCAGGTGTGTTAGACCACAGATACGTCAAAATACGTACAACAGGGGTAGGCCTGGACCAGTACGAATTAACAGTAACTAATGTTGGAGGGTTTAACCGCATGGATCATGATCCAGTAATGCTAGGCATAATGTCCCAGTGCTTCCCTCGTACAGAACAACTGTTCTCTGCAGCTGTCTATGTGCGGTAGCTGGGGGGCTAGAGTGGACCCTGCCTGGCTCTGCAACTGCACTGTCCAGCTCCAATGTCACTGCCACTGTCTCCTCGGCCGAGTTAGCCTGCCGGCTTCCTCCATTGCCTCAGCATAGGCAAAGAGGAGAGAGGAAGAGCAGGAAAACAGGCAGTGTGTTACGTAAAAAGGGACGGGTCGCGTCCTCCGCGGTATAAAAAGCAGCGCAATTAGCCTGTCAGTCATCACAGCAGATGTCTCGCAGGGTGTTCAGGACAGATCAGCCTGAGGGAGACAGAGCCATCGCATCTGCGTATGCTCGTATGCTTGTGTGTGTGCATGAGTGATTGTTTGCCTAGTGACTAACACAACAGGCCTTTGTGTTTGGGTGGAGGAGGTAACGAGATCACATGGAACAGTGTGGTTAGGATGTTAAGCAACCCCATTCCTATCATAATGTAGTAAAGGGAGTTAAATGTGCTGATACTAGAAGCTATTTTTACCTCAGGAATGTGTGAAATGTATTTTGCTCGGCAAGAGTGAAGACACCACATTTATGCAGTATTTAGCACCTCAGTACAAGGCTGTATGTGCTCTTCTCTTCTCTTCTCTTCTCTTCTCTTCTCTTCTCTTCGCTTCTCTTCTTTTTCTCTTCTCTTCTCTTCTTTTTCTCTTCTCTTCTCTTCTCTTCCTTTTTTTCTGATGCACTGTGACTCATGGCCTACCTCTGAGTCATTGGCACTGTTGTTCATTAGATTTGCCACAAAGAGAACCCCTAATTGTCCTCCACATTTAAATGGCACAGTTGGAAAACTCCTTGGGCTTTAAAAGGCTTTATAAGTGGCAAGAGGTTGGGTCCAATTATAAGAGAAAAGCAGGAAAAAAGAAAAAGTTCTGAGGGCCTTCAAAAAGACTTTGTTGCCATGGCACCACCCACTTTCTTCTTGTGGTCTTAACGAGCTGTCCTAAGCTCATGCAGAGAAGCATTTCGGCTGATGCTGTGATGACACATCTTAATTAGCAACAAAATATTGACATGCTAATCAGACAGTGTGGCTTATCCCACCAACATCCAAATGTCCCTTAGGTATTTACGACTCTTCCGCCACTGTCACTGGTAAGTAAAAGAAGAATATCTTCTGTGGTGTGAAGTCATCTGTGCCTGTGTTCACATGTCAAATTAGGAGTAGTCTCACTGGACATTTTAAGCTGGATGGCCTAAGTAGAAGCTGACTTGACCAATATTGCTTAAAAGAGCATTTCTTGGGAAAAAAGATCCATCAGTGTTCATATTGTCTTGTTCTGTGCATTTACTTTTCTTCAAGAAGGTGTTTTACTCACAGTTCTATATATGAAGAGAAGCTAGAGAAGCTGTGAATATAATGAATGGAACACTTCTCTATTACCAGTTTATTGTTTGGTGTTTATTAATTTGTTTCTATGTTTGTTTCGCTCTCACAAACTACTTTCTTTTTCTGTGTTTACTGTTCTGTCTGTCCCCAGTTAACAGCAGAGGACAAGAAGAAGGACAAAAGCATTGCTCACGGTAAGCCTTGTTCAGATAAGGCACACTATAATGCCTGACACATGGCTGGCGTATCTTTCTGTACATATATATTTTCTTCAAGCCAGTACCAGACATGAGTTATGTAATGTCAGTCAGAAGCATGCCCTCACACTGCTTATTCACACTCTAATGGTTACAAGTGGTGTCATATGATGATCTAATTTCACTAAAAATGAAACTGAAAGGCAACTGGTAAACAGTCACTTAAAAAACTATTTTGTAACTGAATACTGCCATCTGTCAAGTGGATATTTTGAAAGTCTGTTTCATTGTCAGTTTGACTCCTTTGTATCAGTGCACCACACTTGTTGGAATAGAAGAGAATGAGAAGGAGGGTGGGGGTAGCTCAGTGGGTAGGATACTTGCCTCCAGACCAAGAGGTCACAGGTTCGAATCCTACCTTCAGCACCACCACTGGGTCCCTGAGCAAGACCCTTAACCCCAAGTTGCTCCAGGGATCCTGTAGTTAGAGAATGGAAGTCGCTTTGGATAAAAGCGTCTGATAAATGCCGTAAATGTAAAGGAGCATGAAGACATATGAAAATCCACCACATTGCTTTTCTCTCTTCCCCTGTCATTGTTGAGCCGTCAGCACAGCTATGCTAATAGCTGCTTGTGATATGATGGTTGGTCTACTGTTACATTTTCACTTTTTCCACCATCTCTATTTCTCTCTTTTTCTCATTTAGTCTTTTTCAGACAGACACCCACCCACGCACACACACAAACACACAGGCACACATACACACACTATCGTCTCCATCTCTCTGATCGTGACTCTGCACTCGCCCCTCATCACGACAGGCCAATTACATGCTTTCCTAGGGAGCCTAGTGCGTTGCTTAGTAACACCTGGAGAGATCTAAATGAAGTGGATTCTGCAATGACTTCACTGGAACATCTATATCTCTCTTTATAAGACCTGACCCCCACCCCCACCCCAGTGCACATTACTTATTGGTTTTGTTTTCTGATGTGGAATTATTTTATAGCTCAGGAATTTGCAGGATTCATTCCCACTCAAATATTTGCAGGGAGATCAGTGGTTAGATATACTGCTTTGCAGATATAGTTGGTATCATGGGAAAATTGTCTTTTTCAGAAAGGTTGCAATTTCTCTCTTCTTACAGCGCTATGTGTCTTTGACCAAGGTGCTTAATATAAACTTATCTCTGGGATGCAACTTCTGTCACTCATTGTCCACAACCCAGATCATGCTTTTAAACAACACCACATTAATAATACTCCTTACCAGTAAAACATTGGTTCTCTTACTCTAAGTAAGGATCTAGATCTAGCTAACCTTCATCCTAATTTTGCATGGTAACTATTTTAAAAGCCTGTCCTTGGATCAATGTGAAGCAGTAATTTCTAGAAAGACCCCAAACATGTAATGCACAAAGTGAGAATTGTCAAAGGCAGATTATAAGATGTCTGGTGTCCCCCATAGTCCTTAAAATTCTAACGTTAATTTACTGAAATCGCATAATAGGACAGTTACATAATGAATCACATTGACATTCCAGATTTTTTCATTCGTTTCAAAATCAAGACCTTGAATCCACATTAGAATTTCTTTCCACAGAATGTGACTTTTAGCAGATCTGAGTGAGAAAAAATTGCATCAAGTTATTCAAATTACTCCTTTAGTTACTCACTGAATTAACTTCTGTATTACAGTCTTGATAGGCTTTGATTTCCCTGAGGAGTTTTTTCAAGAGAGCCACCGCTGACACCGAATGGTATCACAAGTGGTGTAAAAACAAAAGAACAAAACATGAATTCTGATCTGATCATTTTCATCTCAGTGTATCCAGCCATGTATGTATGTATGCAGTCTGAGACCACATATGAAAGTGAATCTGAATTGAAAAGGTTAGATCTTTGTGTTCCCACAGCACCAAATAAGGGAGCCTTAGATGTATGCCCCTTCAACCCTGTAATGTGAAAGTAGCTTTATACTCCACAAAACCACTAATGTGCCTTGGTAGTTATTTAGAGAACACCTGTTCATATGTCAGAATATTTTTCTGGGTTTGATCTCAGTAGTTTAATTTGACACTTTTGTGTTTTTCAGATGCTGAGGTAGCAGAGTCGCCACCAGTTCCTGACAAGTATAAAGAAATAGAGAAAGAGTCCAAGGATGTGTTTGTGCAGGAGAAGACCATGCTTCAGGAGACCTGGGTCCACCTGCATGATTTCCCTAAGTGCTTCCAGTGAGGGCCGTGCAGACTAATACTTTACTGACATAAGTTATAGCAAATAATGGGGCGTTCTCTCTGGTCGTTTATGTCATTTTATATCATTTTATGTTTTTTGTGTATATTTTAAGGACACTCCTGATTTTCCACAAGCCAGAATCCTTCACTTATCACTTCCAGAAATCACAGTTCAAGGTAAAGTAAATAATTGATCAAAGGAGTATTGCAGGTACTAAACCTGTGCTGAAATTGTATCAGAAAAGGCAGTGATTTTGGGAAACTGTATTAAACTTTTAGAAGTATGTCTTTGTTTTCATAACATACTTTAAAATTGTTTTACTTGAAGTTCCAAAAGAAGCCCCGTTAGGTTCCTTCTTGAGGTTCCCCATTTGTTCTGTGATACCAACCAAATATGAAAAATTTTATTATTTGTGTTTTCCTGTTAGAGCTTCATTGTGCCTAAAGTGTCTGGTACTGCCCCGCCCAACACAGTAGGCTTGATCAATTCTATGGCATCAGGGAAACAGCCAGGCTCTTCTGGAGCTACACTCATGCAGGTACGAACCTATGTATATATAAAATTCAATATAAAATAACAATATAACATTCAATTTTGGCCTAACTAATTCTCTTTTGAATACAATAATGTTTTTTAATATGCATAAAAAGGATGTATTTTAAGCCAAATTTTAAAATGAAAAGGGAAATAAGTATGTAGTATTCATCATTAGTTTTTAATTAAATTTTATATATTGACTGAGAGCTCAGCATGTTTACCACTGTGTTGCATCACCTCTTCTTTTAACAACACTCTGTAAGCATTTGGGTACTGAGGCAACCAGTTCCTGGACTTTTAAAGCTGAAATGTTTTTCCCCTTGCCTGATATAGGATTTTAGATGTAGTTCAGAGTCTCCTTTGTTGTATTTGTTGTCTATGTTCTCAGTGTGTGACAAGTTTGGACTGCAGACAGGCCAGTTTAGCAGCTTGACTATTTTACTATTGAAAATAAAAACATTGTCTGGATAGCAGCCTATGCTGATCCAGCAGAATGATCACTTTCACTTCATTATGGTGCCTTCCAAGATGTGCATGCAACCCATGCCATTTACCCTAATTCACCTCCATACCATACCAGATGTTGGCTTTTGGACTGTGTTGATAACAAGCCAGATGGTCCCTCTCTTTTTTATCTAAAAAAAAAATAAATTCATTTCTCTATGACTTACATTGTTCTTCTCTAAGGCTTATGTATTGTTGGGTTAGGTGTAGGCTAAAAATTATTTGACAGTTGTTGTATAGATGCTCTGACTGCAGTATCTTGGTTAAATAGTTGACTCGGATTTAAGCTGTTTGTCAGGTAAGAAACAGTTGTGGACACCTTAAGCACTGATGTACGTTGCTCTGGATAAGAGTGTCAGCTAAATGCTGTAAATGTAAATGTAGTGATTTCCACTGTAGAACCATGTCTGTTCTTAATGCAGTGCAAACTGACGGCCTGAAGAACATGGTCATCCATTACAGGTTTTTGTCCATTTCCGTTTCAGTACTGTGGTACTCTAGGTTCTCTGAATCTTTTATATTATGTACCGTACTTTGCAATTTTACATTAGGGAGCAGTATTCTCATTACTTCTGAGAGACTCTGGAATGCCCAGTCGTGTGATAGGTTGTAATTAAATATGGCTTTACAAGATTTGCAAATCATTACATAGTGTTTTTATTTACACACACACATGCATGCACCCACACACACCCTCACATGGCCTTCAGCAAATGAAAATGAAGGTCTGTGTGTGTGTATATGTTTGAGAGAGAGAGAGAGGAGAGAGAGAGAGAGTGATCCTATGCTTCAAAGGTTTGATAGAGTGTGTCAGAGTATGTCTAAAAGTGCCAGCCTGTCTAAGAGGTTTTGGTAGAGTGTAGAGGGAAAGTGTAAAAGTGTGTAATAATGCCTAAAAGGTTTTTCACACACAAATGCTCATATTCACACATGCAAACATTTGCAGGGTGAGTGTTAGGTGATTTTGCATTATAAGCATAGTGCTGTTTTGCATGTCTCTCCCTGTTGTGCTGCAATGTTGATGAGCTGTGCTGTTTTATCATAATCCTCAGAGAGCATTATGGTTTGATTTAATCTTAGGTAATTACTGTGTATTTGTCTGTGTTAATGTGGTAGTCTGTATGGACAAAGGGCCTTCTGGTCTCAGGAGAGATTCAAAACCAAAACACATTAATATTTACTGTTGCTGTCCCTTAGGTATAAAGAAGCTTATCTCTCTCTCTCTCTCCCTCTCGCTCTTACTCTCACTCTCTCTCTCTCTCTCCCCCTCCCTTTCTATCTTTCTCTGTCTCTTAGAGTCCGGATGAGTTGGGCTGTCATTTTCTGGTTGTGGACAACCTTATACATACAGAGATTCTCATCTGTTTCTCAGCACTAATGCACTGGGGAGATGCCGTGGATGAAAGTACGGCGCACTGACAAACACATACATACATCTCTCTGTGCATCTTATAATTAGGAAAATCCACATTGTGTGTGTGTGTGTGTGTTATGTGTGTGTTTCTGTTTATAGAAAAGGGGTGTGAGTCCGGGCCTGGTGTTCTGACAGCTGAACCTTGTCACTGGAAGAGCATTGAATGTCAGTTCCCCCTGATACGCATTCAGACTACAGCTTGCAAAGCAGCACTGCTCTCCCTGCCACCAGGGTAATATAGCCCATCACCATAACCATAAACCTATCAATGGTCATGATCATAACGATAACTCTAACCATGACGTTCACAGCCATAGTCTTTTAAAATGACTAGCACACTTCAACCACTTCTTCCAGAGCTCTTCCCATCAATAGGCTAATATAGCTCTTATCCATGCCAGAGCCATAACCATAACAACCATCTTAAGAAAAACCATATCCATATTTAGCTTAGTCATAACTCTGACAATATAATTCAGAATCATAAAAACAGCTAAGCTTCAGCCACTGCTCTCCATGTTTTTGGATTAATATAGCACATAACCATACCATTACCAACAATGACCAAAGCCATAATCACTCCAATAATCATAACACTAATCATGACCAAAACTATATCCATATGCATAATCTTAACTTTCATAGTACCCTAAACCAGTATCATAAATATGTCCATGATCATAATTATAACAGTTGCTGTCTCACCACAGCTGTTACATCTGGCACTAAAAATATGCATTCAGTTCAAATGTGTACATTTTATCAATTCAGCATCTTCTTTCTGTTGACTTACTTTTGACAATTATTGTGTTCATGTAATGTGTGACTATGGCAATGTTGTTTGCTCCACATATGCTAACTGTAGGTTTTGTTCTTAATTACGAGACCAAAAATCTCTGAAGAACACCAGAGAGAGAGTGCGAGAGAGAGAGAGAGAGAGAGAGACATGACCCAGTCTTTTTCTAGCTCAATAGTGACCTAAAATCAGGGGGCCTACATTCAGAGGTTACATGCTGAGAACATGCAGACTTCTCAAAAGGAAATATAAGGTTGAACGAGAGAATGAGTGACTACTGTCCTCTTGATTGCGGACATGATTTTTGCCACAATATGTGTGGCGTGTAAGAACCAAAATGGTATATTTTTAAGCGAAACATCTAATCTTGACTTTAGATCGACCCTATTACTGCTAGTATTTCTAGGGTATTTCCTTGTTCTGACTCCCATCTTCAACTTTTCAGTCTTCTCTTTTCTCTCATTTTATTCTGTGTACTGTGTTTTGTTTGCTTTGTAGTTCTGTGGGTGTTTGAGCAGTTGCTGGAATGGGCATGATCACAGGGTAAAAATGTGCTCAGCTGTTCTGGCAACCCCAGCCAACTTCCTTGTATCTGTGTTCTATTTTTCTGTGCTGTAGCTTCACAACAGAGACCAGATACAGATATTGTTTTAGTTCTAGCCAGAGACTACCCATACAAAAATATTTCTGTACATATTATGGCCAGCTGCATGAAGCATAGGCGTGTCAATAAAGGTCTGGTGTGGCTGCAGGTTTTTGGTCCGATCAATAGGAGCACACCTGATTCTGCTTCTGTCTCAGACAGTTGATCAGGTGTGCTCCTGCTTACTTTTGGCACAAAAACTTTGGGAATAGGACTTGACACCCCCGATCAAGCATCTTACTGGATTGATGTTGCCTTAAAACATGAATACCAACCCACTACAAATATCACTTTTCATCATGAAGACAGACCAGGAGGCATATACAATTGTTGGCTTGTACTGAATTTAATTTCATGTATTAATGTGTTAACACACCACAGCACAGTGTGAACAATGTGAAAGTCCCCATTCACCTAGTGAAGCAGTGGGCTGCCACAAACGAGGGGTGCCCGGGGAGCAGTGTGTGGGGACGGCACCTTGCTCAAGGGTACCTCAGTGGTAACACTAGTGTAACACCTCACTCTCACACTATGCACGATGAGCTGTGAACCACAGGAATAGTTGGAGGTTTGGGCCAGTAGGTTCGACTGCTGGAGCACAGCGAGTGTTAAGTTCAGACTCAAGAGCCAGATTAGAACAAAACTCCTTTTTAGTAATCATTTATAAAAAAAAAAAAAACTGTTAAACCTTCTGTACACTTTTCAGTGCAGCTCTTTAGCAATTATGTATGAATTATGTAGATCACAGTATTAGTCCATTATCAATTAGAGTTCCAAAAAGTAGAATGCGTGTGTGTGTGTGTGTTGAAAGCATGTAAAACTCAGTCTTGCCAGACCTGGGCCTACCACACCCAAGAGTGCAGTAGGGTCAGTATATTAAATTACAGAAAGGGTCGCTCTCTCAATGGGTGCGGATGGGAAGGCTCGCCATCACAAATCACAATTCAGAGACAGAAATCAGCCCAATCAAAAACCTGACCAATCTCCTTTAGGATTTTAAGCAGAATTTCACAAAGCTCACAGAATCCTTCAAAAATCAAATCGTCACCCCTCTTTTTAATCTGTGGAGATCTGTGTACATTTCTGGAGTTCTATAAACTCTTTCCCTCAGAAGCTCTTTTTTTTCCTCCCCATGCGTCTTTTCCCTCAGAAACCGTTTTTTTCAGGTGGGTGGAGCCATCCAGCGCACAAGTTTCCAATTAGTTGGGCTTCATGTAATTATGTGTGTACAAAGGTCTATTGGATGTAGATTTTCACATAACAGAATTTATTTATGTATCTACTGAAGCTATTTTAAGATACTTTAACAACACATGCTTCTTTAACACTAATATATAAATGTTACCATAACTCTTAACTTCAATCTCTCCCTACTGTTTTATGTAGGTTACACCAGCAATTGGGCTTTGAACCTACAACCTTCTGATTGCAGGGCCAATGCCCTAACCACTAGGCTGCCACATCCAGATGAATGTACTGAACTACTGCAGTAGTCTAAGGAGGCAACCACAAAAAAGATTCCTTCTGTCATCTTGTTCTCAGCCCTGTCCGCCCTCCTCCCTCTCTCATCTTCTCTCTCTCGCTCTCTCTCTCTAGGCGTCATGTTTTTTGTATCCACACGAGGGCTCCATTGGGTTTCCAGCTGCAGCTATACAGCATGACATATTTTGTTTTCGGGGAAGAAGAGGTAGTGATGTCACACCTTGATAAGGTATACACTTATGCTCTGCCTGAAATATTTTAAAAATTCTGGCTTAGATTTTATGTCTGATGCCCTTCTTGACACAACCATCTGCATTTATCCAGACTTGGGACCGGCACAAGGAATCACTGGCTTGTGACCTCTAATGGTTGCATTACTGCTGCTAGAATACAGTACCGGTCAAAATACTGTATTTATCCTCAATGTAGCCATTGTTACTTGCGCTGAGCCGTGTCGCCTTGTCTTGTTTAGTTGTATTGTTGCTCTTGTGTTCTGTCCTGTTTACACTTGTGTTTTTGTTCTGTGTTGATGATAAAAAGCGTACTTGACTGGACTTAATCAGTTGGTCTAAACAAATGTACAGCACTTCCCCTCTGAGAAAAGTTTACAGGGTTTACATCTCTATCACCTCTCTCTCTCTCTCTCTCTTTCTCTCTCTCTCTCTCTCTCTCTCTCTCTCTCTCTCTCTTCCTTTCTTTCTGTAGGAGAGTCTGAGCTTCTGTGAGCAAGCTCTACTGATTTTCAGAGCTCTAGGTGGAGTAGTTAACTCCTTCCCAGACTCAGAGAATAGGCCATCAGCCACCAGGGCACTGGAGGAGGCTCTCTGCTTTCCCTTACACAGCAAAGTGGCAAACAGAGAGCACTGGAGGGTGGGTAAAACTCATGCACATGCACACACAGACGCACACACTCAGCCACGCATTCTTTTACAGGCATATATACATTCACACATGCTCTGACACATGCTTACACACAATGTGACACAGGAGTTTTTGGTTGTTTATTTGCTCTGCAGGTTTTTAATGAAGCAGTTTATCATATGTTCTGCTCTGTGCTATGCCGTAAATTAACCCCTGAGGAGCTGTTAGCAGTGCAGGCCCTGACTGGTGACCCCACACCCCATTGCCACAGCACAAAGGATACAAACACACCCTCAGGTATGTTTGTGTGTGTGTGTGTGTGTGTGTGTGTGTGTGTGTGTGTGTGTGTGTGTATATATGTTTATCATGAATATCCCAGAAGAATGTAGTATCATCTGGCTCATACATACACTGACTAAGCCCATGTGTGCTTGTGTCTGTGTGTGAATGTGTGTGTATAGCAGATGGTGCTCCAGAGGGCTGGGGTGGTAGGCAGGCCACGGAGCAGGAGAAACAGGCGGCCACTATCCTGCAGGCTGGCTGGAAGGGCTACCTGGTGAGAGAAATCATCAATGCTTCCAGACCAGGTAACACACTGCTGCCTGTTTAACCAGCCCCCAGAGATTAAAACTAACTTAAACACATATAGAGAAAATAAATAAAGTTGCTAGAAATAGAAGGAAATTAGAGCGACTTGGTAAGACTTGGTGATTGGGGTCTGGGTCAGTTTAAGGTTCTGCCAGAAAATTAGGCTGCGCTGACTGTTATTTCAGTCATTCCCAACACAAGCTATCGAATAGGAACCCCATTAGCCTGTAGGGCATTTTCTTTTTCAGACCTTCTATTTCAGGCTTTTAGATGTCTAAATGTTTCCCTTGTAATACGACTAACCCTGACGTCAGGGTTAATGGTTAATTTGATCAGAGACTGCAGAGAGTCCTCTTGGTTTCTCCTGCAGTGTGCGCATGTGCGTAAGCACATATGCGCTTAGGCCCTCCAGCTCACACTTATCAATGAAGCTGCCAGTCACTCTAAGTGAGCATGACAGGCCAGAGAATAACACGTCTCCTTCTCCATCTTCATCTCCCTATCCATCTGGATCTATCCCTCCCAGCGTCTCTCCTTCCCCACACTGACAAACTGATGGATTGAAATAGAGAGGGAGAATCAAAACAGATAGGGGAAAGGCAAGGAAAAACTACTTAAAAATAGGAACAGATAGCACTGACAAATTAGAAGGAAGTGACAGAGAAAGGGGGGTGGGCAGAGGGAGAGAGAGCACAACAGAGACTATTAATTTCAGACAGCCATAGGCAGACCTGTCATCCTGGAAACACAGTTGGAGCTCAGTGCATGTGGGAACTTCAGCAAGCTCTAAAGTTTGACAATTCAGTACAACCACATGAAATCCAGTCAATTTGAATTGTTTCTTTGCAAAAAATCAGCACTCCTGAGTCTGAATCCATCTTTCTTACAAAGATGAACTCTGCTGTTGGAATCAAGGCTGCAAATGTATCATTTGGATGGCAGCATGATTTCATAAGCTCACAAGTGTGGCAAAAATGTCAGTGTCTTTTCCAGAGGTTTCATTTTCAAGACATGCAGCTTGACTTAAGTAGACAGTTATGCCATAACTTCACAATTGCTGATATAACCATCCAGATCAAGTACTCTATCGGGCACACTGGTGGAAATATTACCATGAATAAAGAGAACGATGAAGAGAGTGTGAGAAATTTACGGTGGCTTGATGCCAGATGTGCCATTAAAACATGGGTCTAAAGCCCAGTTGTGGGAACTGGAACCAGACATTAAAAGTGTTTACTACATTCACGCTGCATTTAGGACTGCTGTTGGTACAACTGAGGTACCCTTGAGCAAAGTATCATCCCCACACGCTGCTCCCCAGGTGATGTATTCCTGGCTGCCTGCTGCTTCTCTTGGTGAATGGGTTAAATGCAGAGAAAGCATTTTGTGCTGTTCACACTATGTGCTATGGTGTGCTTACATACGACAGGATGGTCACTTCTGTCATATGTGAGCAGATTAAAAACTAGGAAGACACCTGGTTTTCTCTTTAATCATTATGGATTTAACTTTCCATAGCTTTGGAACAGACATAAAAAAACATTTGTCAGGTTACTGTTCCAGCTAAAACACAAAGTGTAATTGCGTAGTTGCTGTAAAACAAGGGTTTGGAGATAACCTAACATTGGTTTTATGGGCAAAAAATGGTTCATGTTAAAGGAAAAAAACTCTTGCTCTGCAATTTGAAACAGGAGCTTTCTGATTCTCTTCTTTCCGGGTCTAGCATTTTACCACTGCACCAACATAGGGGCAATAATTGGGGGTTTCTTACCAAGCCATTAATGGGTAAGGGTGAAGTCTGTTCATGAGTCTGCTGTGTGTTTTGCTCTGCATTTGTTTCTTTCCGTTTGTGTTACTCTGCATTTTGTCCTATCCCTACTTTAGCTGTGAAGTCACATAGTTGTTTGCGCCGCATATTTTGAAGGTGACTAAAATATAGATTCAGAATTATTCATATAGATTAATATTTGCCAGATTTTGATTTTGTGCAAATCATATATTAATTTCTGGAGAGGACATAAAGTGATTTAGAAAGGACTTCTTCATTCTTGTCTTTTCATCCACAACAAAGACTACAGTGTTTTTCTGAATGTTTACAGCTTGGTGAATATTTGCTGTGAATACCTTACACTTGGTGTGTGGGTGGGTGTGGGTGTGTGTGTGTGCATGCTTTCATTCAGGCTCTGAGGAGAATCGGAAAGTTGCTCAGACTCTGCTGGATATGTGGACTTCTGTGATTGAATGTGAATCAAATGTGGAGAAACATGCTGTGTCTTTATTGAGGTAAATTGCACATTGGAAAGAATGTTGTTTCTCTTTCTCTATTTCTCTCTCACATTCTCTTTTACGGAGTATCTGTCATGTACTTTTAGCAACTGTCATATACTATGTGTAAAAGCCTTTTTCACCTGAACAAAGTACAGGAACCTTTGGCACCTTAAAACCGGAACTGTGCATTTTCAATTGACCATGAGTACAGCATAGGATGTTTCATTAAAAAGTGAAAGAATGTATTACATATGTATTTAAAAAAAATCAGTGAAAACAGAAAAATATCTTTCAACGACAAGCCGGTTTTGGTCAGTAACATCATGACTACTGAATGAGGATTTGTTAGTGAGCTGTTCACCTTACTGGCTAAGTAAAGCAGTTTGCACTTGTTGGTGTTATGAATGTACAAAATGCACTGCAACTAAAAACACATTTACAACATTTTTATTGCTCTTTGTTGAGAAGATGTTCAAATACAGGACAGAAATGCATGATTTTCATCACCCTCTAGCACCTGACTATCCTAGAAGACATTATTCCAATTTTCCTCACTAGAAATTCTCTAGTCAGACAACAAAAAACAGTTTAACAGGATATCATTGTTCCAAAAAGACAAATCTTATTTGAAAGCTTATCTGTTTAACAATAACACATGCAAGTTTAAGTTACATCACTTTAGGTTGCTTTTTGTTATTTTCTTTCCTAACTGAGACAGGCGCCTGAGTGACCCAAATCTCCAATTTGTGTTGCAAATAATGTTTGTAGGAGCTGCTTACCAAAAACTGTGTAAATGTAAATGTTTATATAGAAAATAGAACACCACAAACTGTTCAGCCCTACCATCATTAGTTGTTTGTATAAAATATATTGTAGAATATATTTTTGTAAAAATATTTTTGTGTAAAATATATTGTAGAGGCAATATTGTGATTTTTTTTTCCTCTAAACTTTAACTATTGGCAAATAAAAATGTATGTTTATTAAGTATAACTACCATACACTTTGTGCATTTACAATTAATTTCTGTATCCTGTATGTTACTTGACCATTTAGAACCCCCCTTCTACACCTGTACATCAGTAGAACAAGACCTATGAAAAAGTTTGGGAACCCCTCTCAGCCTGCATAATAATTTGCATATAATCTGAATAATGGGGTGTTTTCAGAACAAAGATTTTTAGTGAAGCAGTATTTAGCCGTGTGAAATTAAATCAAATGTGGAAAAGCTGGCTGTGCAAAAATTTGGGTCCCCTTGTAATTTTACTGATTTTAATGCATGTAACTGCTCGGTACTGATTACTTGCAACACCAAATTGGTTGGATTAGCTTGAAGAAAGAAGTCTTTCTGCGCTCATGCAAGAAAAAGGGGCGCTTGTTGTATGCAAAAGCTCATTTAGACAAAGTTGAAGTTACGAAGGGGTTGGATATTCCAACAAGACAATGACCCAAAACGAAGGCATTAATGCAGAGGGAGAAGTATTATGTTCTGGAATGGCTGACTTGAATATTACCAAAAATCTATGGAAAGATTTGAAGCAGGCTGTCCATGCTTGACAGTGATCAAATTTAACTGAACTGGAGAAATTTTGTATGCAAGAATACCTACATCCAGAATCCAGACACTCATCAAAGGCTGTAGGAGGTGTCTAGAGGCTGTGGTGTTTGCAAAAGAATGCTCAACTGAGTATTGATGTAATCTCTGTTGGGGTGCCCACATTTATGCACCTGTCTAATTTTGTTACGATGCATATTGCATATTTTATGTTAATCCAGTAAAGTTAATCTCACTGCTGAAATACTACTGTTTCCATAAGCCATGACATATTTTAAAATGAAGTTGCTATTTTGAAAGCTCAGCCAATGATCAACCAAAAAAAATAACTTTTTCATATGACTGTAGCTGAGCTGGTAATTCTCAGCACAGAAGTGATAATGACATAGTAGTGGCAGTGTTTCTGTGGTTTGTAATCACTGCATACACATACTGGCCTCTTTATTAAACACATCTGCCAAGTTGATATACCTTGTAAATATGCAATTGGAGGCTGTAACCTTTTCCACAAATTATATTAATCTTTCTTTTAATCTGCATCAGTAGTCACTTTCAGACCAACAGACCACATCGATAATGTCCTGGGTTTTGAGTGTGAAAGAAGCTTATGATATTAAAATGGCCAAGGAATGTAGCTATGACTTATACCTAATCAACTCCCATTGTATGTGTTTGTGCTTTCGGTAGGTACATGATCACTTCCAATGAGCGAACAATAGACTTATTACCCTGTAAAAAGGATGAGTGGACTAGAATAGCTTTTGCGGATTACTCTGTTCCTGTTCCCGAGACGACCAACTCCTGGATCCTGCTCTTTAGGTGAATTTTTCTTACAAAAAAGTATCACCTAGCTTATTGTCAGTACCATAAGTATATTACATAGCTGTACATGACATGTTAGATGCAGTGTCTGGTGGGTATAGGCTGGAATTATGATAGGCTGGTATTTAATGCTTTAGAGTGTGTTATGGGATTATACTTGGTTTCATGTGTTCTTGCAGGGAGGTGTTTAAGGTTTCTAAAGCAATGCTGCTGGTGGCTAAGATATACTCTCCCCTCCGTGCCTGCGTTTTGCATGTGATCAACAATGACACGGGAGAAGAATTACCTAGAGCCTTTAACAGAGTAGTACAATACGTATACAGACCAAACAAGGTGTGTGCAGATATTTCTTGATATATTTATATGTGTGTATATGTAGTTAATGTATTTTTATAGACATTTCTTGTTGCTATTTATAGACTGGCTACACATTTTTGGCAGAGGCATACACTGGTGATACGTCCCTAGTAGGAGGAAAGTGGCGAATGCGACTTATTGGTTCCCGAGAGCCACTGCCACAACTGTCCAGAGAAGCACCAGCTACCAACTTTACAGTGAAGGAGTTCAAAGATTACTACCTGCCCAACGAGAAGAACATAATATGCAGGTCTGCACACTAGAACATACACTATATGCCCATAGTTTGTAGGCATTTTCTAAGTGGTATGAAAAAGTATGTGAAACTTTTGGAATTTGATGGTTTTCTGCATTAATTTGTCATAAAATATGATCTAATCTTCGTCTAAGCCAAGTGTATGACAAATATAATGTTTCTAAAATAATGACACAAGGAAATCCTTATATATCCTTATATCCTTATATTACTAAAGATCAGATCACATTTTATGACAAATTAAAACAGAAAACCATGAATTTCCAAAAGGTTCTTGCCACTGTATTTGCATTATATACATACCACTATCACGGTTCACCTCTCTCCTGGCCAAGACAGAAGGTGCATATGCAGACTTCCATGGTTGAAGCAAGTTTATTGAAATATAAACAAACAAATGGCATAAGGGGTGAACAAAACAAACCCAGGACTCTGGGAACTGTGGCATAAACCATACCAAGATGGCGATGAACCAGCAACTCAGGTCCACCACTCACCAACTTAAATAATAACCCTAACCCCCAAAACCCAATCACAAAACATACATTTTTTTCTACTGAGCACACTGACAACTGAAATAAATAATAAACCAATTCAAACCCATTGTTCTCAGGAATTAGACAACACAAGAAACCCTGCCTGCCAACCGTCACAGTCCCCAGTCATGGCAATCACATTTCAATCCAAACCTAAAACTGTTATAAGTACCAGATTTTTTTTGTTAATTTGCCTTCCCTTTGGAGTTGTTAAATCCTGAGCTTTCTCTGAGCCCATATAAATAATCACATTGCTTTATTTATTTATTTGTTATTTTTGGTAATAGGTGTTAATAACATGAAAATTCTAGATGATAGTATAATTTTTATGTGGCTAATTCAACCCGAGAAAGATACAGGTAGAGCTGTTCAGTGCAACATGTTTTCCGTTAATCACACTAAGAACGGTTTACAGAATACATTTGTGATTATTTTAGGGCAAAATAAAAAAATAGAACCTGCTTATTACCACAAAATATATGAAAGGGAATAAATCAAAACCAGATAAGGTTAAGGGCATGGAAGCCGAGACACAGGATTCACAGACAGTTACTGGGGGTATTAACCAGTAATGAACATTCACCTGTCAACTTACGAGTTTTTTTTATTAACCTTCAAGCTTCATATTGCATTGTCCAAACATAAACAGACAATGATGATATGGAAAGAACAACAAAAACAAAAGAAAAACACTTCTTCATAAGCACAGAGAAAATAATGGATAGCTTTGATTTTTTTCAAAGCTAAAATAGCCAGCTGTAATTCCTTGCCAATATCACTTTCACAGATAAACTCTACTGAAGATTTTTGAGAAAGTCCTCTTTTTCTTTTGCTGTTGACAAAACAGTTGGAGTCTCACAGGCTTTTAAAATGGTAATAACTGCAGGGTATTAAAATGTGTTCCTCGCCGCAGTGTCACACAGCCATCTCTTGATGCATTTTTTAGCCTGTCCTTCCTGAATTCTAGTTCTTAGTACTTCCAGAATATGTTACTTTTGGAGCTATTACTATTGTGCACTTTAAAATGTGTAATTTTCCTGGTTAATTTCTACTGTTACTGTCAATGCCTGTCAACCCATTGTGCACCTGTGTGTGTTAGGCTTGTCGTGATACTGAAATGATACTGAAATTTAGTACGGGTTGGGTATGCGCATTTTGGCCGCATCTTGGGCCGACGGTCGTACACCTGGGTGTGGGGCAGCTGAGGATCCATGTAAATTTTGTGCTGCTAGGTTGTTCCCTGGTCGAAATACATTTAAAGGTGCATAACACTGTTTTTTCCTCCGTCGAGAGCCAAAGTCCCAAAGCTCCTCCAAAGCTACCCCTGGCTGTCTACGGAAGAAAAACGTGCCACGCACCTGGGTGTCATGTAAACATTGGGTCCACCAGATAGCCAGGGGAGGTGCTGACCGCAGCAATGCCTGTTGAAAATTGTTATAGTCTGCTAAATTGTAGTATTGATTAGTGTGTGTGTGTGTTTGTGTGTGTGTGTGTGTGTGTGTGTGTGAACTTGATAATATATATACATTATATATATATATATATATATATACAAACCGGATTCCAAAAAAGTTGGGACACTAAACAAATTGTGAATAAAAACTGAATGCAATGATGTGGAGATGG
>JBBPDE010000155.1:13192961-13204028 GCA_037974605.1 Nannopetersius ansorgii | reverse complement strand
TTTTAAAAACCTGCGTTGACGCGCGATAAAATAATTGTCGGCGTTAAATAAATAATGCGTTTCCCAGCCAAAAAAAATAAATATATATATATATATATATATATATATATATGTGTGTGTGTGTGTGTGTGTGTGTGTGTGTGATCTTAGCAATGCCCTCTGATTATAGCCATTGTCTTTGTTTATATGGACAAGTTTGATTCCCTCCAACAGTAACTTAAAGCAAATAATAATATGTCAGTGCTGAACACAAATAGTTCTGTGTATTTTGGTGTTATTAAGATGGTAATAGTGAGTGGTAATAAGGTGGTAATAAGGTAGTTTATAATCTTGTTAATATCAACAACACCACCACCAGCAAGGCCTAGTTCGTCAGTTATGGAGGAATAACTACAAGACCATTGAATAAATTTCCAGTACATTGGTTTAATAAAGAAAAACGATGTTGTGCATATCGTTTTCGTGTTACTGTGACAAAGCACTGATTTGTAAGTATATTCTATCATATAACATTATGGTGACAGCAAACACCTTGTGACAATACGCCACTGTGAATAGTACTTTACTGTCAGTGTCTTTTATGTGATGTATGTGTGCACTTTAAAGATGCATATGTAAATTGTGTTTCACTGGCATTTCAAAACTGGGTGTTGTGCAGCTGTGTGTGTGTGTGTATGTGTGTGTGTGTGTGTGTGTGTGTGTGTGTGAGTGTGTGTCATCACCATTACGTAAAAATGGTCATTATTGAGCTGTTTTAAGACTAGTTCACTTCCACCTCCCATTTTGTTCCTTGCAGGTTTTGCGATGCATTTACTTACACACCACCCAACATGCCCCCCTCATATAAAACACATTTTATATGGCTCCTTATTTATACACCAGCGTTTAATCATAGAACACACATCTGCATATTCAGATGCCCTCTTTGAATTATTCATGCATTGCTGGAGGTCACCACAACAACACCATTGTGACATAGCGCATCTTGCAACAATGTCATAAAAGCGCGGCGCTGCTGTTTAATCATCAACCTGCATAAAAAGGTGCTTGGTTAACACTAGAGAGGGAGGGGCTGAGCATACCAAGGAGAAAAGGTCCTGAATTAGATTGGATAGGCACTTTGTGACGTTGCCTATTGTGATGCTCTCAGTCTCCAGGGTGATGCTGAAATGCATTCAGAGTGTGATGACAATGCTCTGCATGTTTAAAATGCATCTATGTAACGCTTAAATTAAGACCAAAGTCCAAGTGATTTAATGCAGATGATGAGCTGGTCACTGTTTCTGATATTCCTTAGATATTTACCTATGATCTATATTCTCATTGTTCTTAATCTTAATGTAGTTCATATAGAATAACAAATACCTTTTGCAGTCATGCATTTTTATTTACTACATCTTCAAATATAATCGTCATGGTTTTCTGCATTCATTGGTCATAAAATGTGATCTGATCTTCATCTATGTCAATGGTATTGACAAATATAATGTGCCTATAATACAAACACAAGGAAATCCTGACCTTTCATGTCTTTATTGAGAGCAACCATAAAAACCTCATAGTGTATGTGATCCCTCGAAGGAAGCCACTGCTTACTAATAAGAACATTGCTGCATGCCTGAAAGAGCACATTGATACTAGTCCTCCTCGGTCATGAATCTCCTCTTAGAAGAGAGTTACCATGGAACCAGGAATTCATGCTTCTCTGACTTTTATTTACAAGCACCAAACCAAAAGAAATGGGCACGGGGGCCTCTCGAAAACAGGAACGTGATACGAGATTCAAACAGGGCATAAGCCAAGGAAAGTGAGGCGATGGACACATAACGAGTGTTGACATAAACGGGACTTAAATACTAAACGCAATCAGGGCTCAACACAAGGCAGCTGGGAACTAAGGAACACATGAACAGAAAACAGCTGAGTACTAAAGCACGTGACCAAACAAAACAACCAGGTGTGTCAAAATAAAAGACCAAAACATGAACAGAAAAACAGGGCAAAAACAGAACTAGAAAAAACAACGAAAAAGCAGTGGCCCTCACCGGCCACTGATCGAACCGTGACAATACTCCACTGTGGTATTGGCAAGATGTTTTGTGGACTGATGAAATGGTATCAGATTTATTTGTGTTATTATTTTTGGCACACGTATTTGTCAGGTATTTGTGAAGATCAGATCACATTTTATGATAAACTGATGCGGAAAACCGTGAAATTCCAAAAGGTTCACGTCCTTTTTCTTGCCACTGATGGATGGATAGATACATATACAGACAGGTAGACAGGTGGACAAATCAAAAAGTGAATCACGATGTTCAGTTGGGTGCTGAGGGACTCTTATTACTATACTTGTGACTGCATGCAGATGCTACATCAGACAGCAGCGAATGCCTCGCTATGGTTACACTGCAGTCAACTTTGGTCCCTCCATTGAAAATAATATTGACCACGATCAATGGACAGGTCTCATCAAATCCCCGCTAACAGCATCCTGGATACAAGTGATACTTCAAACTGAAGTAAGGGAGAATGACAATACCATTGCACTGTATTAAATGACTGATGCTCCTGTCTACAGCTTCACAGATGCTGGGCCTGCGATCAGTCAGTGCCTCATATGTAAATGATTCTGTTTCTCTACCTCTTTCAATTCTAGATATGGAATCCCAAGCAGTGGTTATCAGCACTGTAATGCCATAATAGAATGGTCAAGTTAAATTGCTCAATTTCAGACCTATAAAGCCTCTAATGAACAAACAAAGGACACACTGTTCTTTCTACAAATATAAAACTACTCTTTCGAATAATCTATTCCCAATAGTAAGTTTTCAAGTATTTTCAGTTTCACTGCAGAATGTCTCTTCACAGAGATTTTCCTACGATTAAATGTAAGTGGCTTTTCTGAAAACTTCTTAAATAATAAGAAATATAGAGTATTTGCTTGCTGAGCCAATAGTAGTGACACACTTGCAGTAGATACTTGTAACAACTTTAATCAGAAACTCTGTAGCATGAAGGGTGATGTGGAGAGCACTGGCCAAGTACTGGGACCTTCAGTTGATTTATCGTGCCTTCATTTCAAGATGGTGGTGACTGTCCACAAGATATTACCACCGACCATGCCACACCCACCTACACAGTCTACACAGAGATGCCTCTGCAAAACCCTCATCCAAGCATCCCAGGGACCAGCGACATGAGAAGTGAGACATGAAACACAGGGTGGCTACACATATGTGAGGGTAATTTCAACTTAAATGGAACAAGGTTAGAAGGAGATTCAACAACAAAAGGACCAATAAAAGAAGGAGTCAACTTAGAAGACAGCAGCTTCAGACAAAGATCACAGGTTGATAGCCAAACTCTGTCACTGGTTAATACTGTGTTGTCTTTCTCCTCTGTTGGTCTGCCTGTGCTTGGAACTGTCAAACTGCCTGACTATTGGCATCATGCGCCCCTTCCCATATCCACTTTGCCATTCAGAACGAAGCTACCACTTTTGGAATTGTCGTGGAAGCTGAGTCCCTCAGACAGATGGGAGGTTGATGCTCGAGCACAGATCCATGACAAAGGCCACCACAGTGTATGGTTAGGGACTGTTGGGTATCAGCAGAGGTATCAATTTACCGGCAGGCAAATGACCACAGAAGCAGGCAAAATGGGTTCCTGGGTTTTTGGAGCTGTATCTGGGGCAAAGTTGGAATAAAAAAAAATGTTTGTCCTTAGTCACTTGAATTGGCATTTTGAGCATTTTAATACAGTTCTCAGGCAGTTGCATTTCCCAGTTTGAACACAATATTTTCTTTATTTTACATTTGACAATTTCTCTGTTACACCTAAGATCATCTGAAGAATGCACTACTTATGGGAAATCGCACCTTTATCTCATATGTCCTTCTCTGCTCTTGTGTCTCGGGAACTTCTGTAGCTTAGAGTCTGAAAACCCTGATGGTCAACATGCTGGTGCTGAAAGAAGATTAAGTAAATCCGTCGCCTTAGCTAAAAAAATTACATAGCTTCCTGTTGAGAGGGGCCTACAGTGTCAGCATGGCAGCTAATGCAATTCTAAAGGATGACGTGAACTTTCCCAATCCAAAGATACAGTGTTTTAAAGCTAAAATTCTTGGAATTCCTTTATAAGCAAGCTGATGTAGGAATCAAACTTGCTCATAATAATTGAGATACGGTTTAATGATTGGTATGCAAAAGGGTAAGCTCAGGTATGACATTTTGAGTGGGATCAATCAAAGGATGGATGTATTTCGAGACTTTTTAACATGCTGATTGCAACCTTTAAGTGTGCACCACACCTGCATTCCACTTGCAGCACAAGAAGAGCTGGAACAGTGTGAGGAAAGATTTTTTGTTGGAATGCACCTGCCCTCAAAGGGTCATCTACAGGGCGCTAACCAACTAACCATGCAAAGTTTGAACATACTGTAGATAAAAATAGTGAATAAGTGCTTTGTCTGTTTTTAAGCTTTTCTTAAGAATTGTGGTATATTGTCTTTTTTTGTTGTTAGGTGGCCACTTGCAACCTAGCTGAGAAAAGTAATGTCTGAGAGAGGCAGCTTGATGCAGCTTGACCTCTTGCCCTTCTGAGAGTTCATTTAATAAATAATTCACTTTGTCTTATTGGTGGGATGATGAAGGCAAGCGTGAGCATATATGAGTTCAACAAACTGTATTAGAGTGAACAAAACACTGAAACCAAAACACTAAAAAATAAACACAGAAATTACAATAATTTACAAAAGAAAACTCACTTAAACAGTACTAACATACATGATGCAAGACCTGAAAAAGACACACTGGAACACATACACCATACAAGCCTAGAAACACCTGGCATGGGAACAGTAAGAAAAATGTCTTCTTTCTTTGTAAACTACCAACATACATTAATATATTACATCTAGTCTTGTACTTTCATATCTCAAAAAAGAAGCTATAAAACCAGTTTTAAAGAAATCTAGTTCTGACCCTAATAACCTCAATGATTTTCAGCCAATTTGAACGCCCATTTTTATCCAAAATACTCATTCACATCTTACTGATAGTAATCTAATAATAATGATAATAATCACCCGTCCATAGAACAGAGACAGCTTTAATCAAAATAACTAATTACTTGTTGATAGCTGCTGACTCCAGCTTATTAACAATACTTGTGTTACTTGATTACACCCAAATATATTACAGCCTGACTACAGCCTGTGATGCAGTCTTTCACAGACCCTCTTCTATTTATTATCTATCTTCCACCTCTTGGTAATATCTTCAATTTGGTATTCAATTTCACTGCTATGCTGCTTTCACCCAGCTCTACCTGTCTACAAAGCCTGACTCCATCTTTCCACCCTCCGTCTTTTCCAATTGCCTTCTTGAAATTAAAACTTGACCTTCTTTTAATTTTCTCACACTGAACAGTGATAAAACAGAGGTCCTCCCTGTAGGTACAATATCTTGTAACCTATGTTTTCCCCTTGACAATTAGTTCTATAGTTCTATATTTTCTCCTTCTTCTCCGGTTATGAACTTGGGAGTCATCCTCTACAGTAATAATAATAATAATAATAATAATAATAATAATAATAATAATAATAATAATAATAATGCATTTTATTTATAAGCGCCTTTCACAACACTCAAGGTCACTTTACAGAAGTTATTAAGAAATAAAAATTGAAGAATAAATAAATTAAAAAGAGTTCATATCCTAGTGGTATCCTTCAGATGTGCACTCTTCACGGTTAGGGGGGGGAGGCAGCTGAATATCATTAGCATGATGTTTAGTAGTCTGTCTTTCCCTCAAAACACCTGGACCAACTAATCAGGTCCTTAAAAAATACCTAGTTTTGGTATATACTGTATGAGTATATCTCATAAATGTTTTAGCCAGGCTTCTGTCACAGAAATAGAAAGTTTTGTTTATCTCCCTAAAATGTGATAGTTGTATAAAATGATAACATGAAAACATTCCAATTAGTTGCTACAGTATAGAATAGACATTATTTTTTAAGGCAGAGTCGGTGATAATCACAGTCCATCACTGGATCCCAGCCGAGCTGCAGTTGCTCTCCTGAGGCTCCGCCCCGTTCTGCTGCTACTGGCAGCATCGCGCGACTGCAGGAGCAATGCCCCGTCCCCTCCGCTGCTATTGGCTGCACACAGCCACTCCAGGTGCAGAGCCGTGACTTTGTGCTTGTCACGTGAGACTGCGCGCGCTCTCAAAACACGCAGCGCGGAGGAGCGCGAACGGAGCAGAAACATCCGGGTGCTGTGCGAAGGGGACAGGGCGGGGCCAAAAGAGAAAGAGAGAGAAGGACAGTAAAAAGGGATTTTTTCAGAAAGGAGAAAATTTGAGGCATTTCACCTTAAACGAAAAGGAGAAAACGGGAAGAACACAGAGGGACGCAGATCAAAAAGGGAAGAAAAAAGAGAAGCAGGCAGCAGAAATAGAGAGAGTGGTAAAGACGCAGTGGAGTATTCCGCGAGGAGAGGGGCGGGGCTAAAAGAGAGAGAGAAAGAGACAGAGAGAGAGAGAGAGAGATGCGCAGCGGGACTTTAGAGAAGACTGCACGGTCGCCCTACCAGCGCTCCTGAAAAACGGCCTCACAGAAGAAACCCCCGTCACTTATCAACATGAGTCATGGACGACATGGTGACCAAAACCCCTGAACAGTAAAAAATGTGAGACTCACAGAGAGCAACTGCAAAGACAGAGAGACAGAAAGAGAGAGAGAGAGCGCGGCGTCCCCCCACCCCCTCCTCTTTTTCCTCATCCTCATCTTTACCGGGTGCTCTAGTCTCAGGTGCTCCGTCCATCGTCGTGTCGGTCGAACCTGGGGAGAAAATGAAGAAGTTTAATATCCGTAAGGTGCTGGACGGCCTCACCGCTGCGTCGTCCCCCTCGTCGTCCCCTCAAACAGGGGCTAAGGAGAACGACTTCATCATCCCTGAGACCCTCCAGTCCGAGCACTTTCAGCTGTGCAAGGTGCGTGTGTGTGCATGGCAAGGATTTGCTTTGTGGTTCTCCTGTAGTTGGTTTTCTGTGTATAGACGAGCTCTTGGGGACTGAATGTAAACTCATGTAAAGACTCAAAAGCGGCAGGCGGGTTGGTGTGTGTATGTGTGTGATGCTCGCTGAGGATGAGTCGTGTTCCTTTCCAGGCGGCCGAATGCGGCAGCCAGCGCCGTTTTCCTGCCAAGAGCTGTTTGACGCACATTTGGCAGGACTGGAGATTTGGATCTCTCAGTCCTGCAGGGCAGCGATGCTCAACAGTGAACGGGCGACAGATAAATAAAAAAAACTGTCGTGTTTGTGGGGAAAGGCAAACCGACACGTCCGCTTAATTCTCTGTGTCTGTGGAGGAAGAGATGTTATTTAAGAACATGTATATAGTGACTGAACTGCGCTGGCCTGGAGCTGCTGTCCAGTAAAATGTAGCAAACATAGCAGCAAAGGCTTTATAGAGTTGTGTTCATTAAACGCAGTTTCGCTTCTCTCAGATTTGTGTTCCCGCATTGGAGCGTTTGATGTGTGTGAAGCGCACCGTCACCCAGTCTGATTCTGCGTCTCTGGACGTGCTGCTCTGACTCGACTGCATGGTGTGGTGTGTGTATGTGTGTGTGGTATCCTTTTTGTTGGGGGTGGGGGCGGGGGATAAACAACCCGGCTATTGCATAATCTGCTGGATTGGGATTAACATGTCAATCGGCGAATCACAGTATAACATGATGCGCATGGGAACATTTTACCTATTGTGATTATTAGGAACCCCTTCCCACACACGCTTTTCAATTTAGGGAACAGCCAACACAAATACGTAATTTAAAATAGAAATAATCTTAACTGTGACAGGATGCATGACATTTGTCATTTGCTGAAGCCCCCCCTCATGGCACCCATTAAATGTATTGTGAAAATGACTGAATTATTGAACTGTGCGTCGTAATACTGTTGCGTAGCCGTTACCTTGCGTGGCCCTTTGAACGAAAGCATTATTTTAAATGCATTTTGTCAAGTGAGTGACAACTCTCTACACGAAGCTACTAATTTAAGCTAGCTTTACCATGGGGAACACAGTCCAACAGCACACAGAGAGATGGAGATGGGCTTATTGCTCTGATTTTAATAATGTGAACGTCGTAATAAGTGGGGGACAGAATCAGCAGGGCCGCTCAGTAGGTCTCGTTAGGTCTTGTCTCACTGGCCTGCATGTGTCGAGGACTGGAGCTTGTTGCTCTGCTCGTTGAGGCTGACACCCTTCGGCAACTGCAGGTGCCCGAGCGGCTGTTACGTAACATGCTTAGGCCCTCACTCACTCTCTCATTAAGCTAAGGGAGAGCGAGAAATGACAGCTGGAGAAAATGGTTTTGTTGCAGTTAACCTGTAAGACATACCTCGTATACACACACGTACACAAAGATATATAATATATAGGCCTATGTTAAAAAAAAAGTGTAGGTGCCATGTTGTAGGCCTTTTGTCACAAAGCATATATTCTATATAACATCTGATTCTCTCTTATGTGCATTTTCCTCCATTGCCTTCCTGGACACCAGACTGTTCGCCATGGCTTTCCCTATCAGCCGTCCTCTATGGCGTTCGACCCGGTCCAAAAAATCCTTGCCATTGGGACTCAAAGTGGAGCTTTACGATTGTATCCTTTATTCTCAGATAATGTGTGTGTGTGCGTGTTTTTTCAGCATCAAGGAAATACCCGTAAGTATTGGTCTTTAAACTGTTTGTCTTTGCTTGTTACACTGACTAAGTGCAAAGCACTTTTGGACTCTGTTCATTCACACCAGTGGCATCACTCTTTGCTTATGTTGCTCTCACATCTTGATCAGTGACTTTGTATGCTCATGCTGAAACAGGGATTTGAACTACGCATTGAGCCAGGAAGAAAGCAGATCAGGCTAGTGAAAATAATTGATGTTTATTTATCATCTCGTTGCTATGGTTGATGGGCAAAAATATGATTTTGGTCTTTTAGCGTGTGTAAATCATCAAAATCTCATGATTTGTGAAACTTCTTGTTAAATGTGTAAAGTCTTTATTGATATTGTGGCTTTAGAAACACAGTTGGACTTTCAATTGTTTTATTTACACAGCATCACATATTGAAGTTTCATAGCCTGATTGAAAAGATCTTGGCTTTGCTTCTTCACACCATTTCCTCATGATAGACAATGTTACTGTCAGATCTGTGAACGGACTTCTCCTGATTCCACCCCCTCCCCTCTGCCAGCTGAGCCACCTCAGTGTAAGTTGATGCTGACGGCAGCACTTGAGAGAGTTGGCCCTCTTTAGAAATAGATCGCTTTTGAGGAGCTCACTGTTGGTATGCCTTGTTCAGTGATTGTGATCGGATAAGAGTCTTCTACCAAGAAATGAGGAGAATGAGAAGCCCAGGACAAGGCCCCAGTTTTGGTTTAGTGGTGCTTCTTGCCCCTTTACCCCTTTTCTCCTTTACCTCTCCTCCACAATGCCCCCTAGAGGCCCTATTCTTAGCTGTCAATTACAGGTGGTCCTCGAGTTACGCCATAGATCCGTTCCTTCAACAGTGATGTAACCTGAATTTTGGTGTTAATCGAAACACACCCATGACTAAGTCACTTACTGATCCTAACACAGTTCCAAAATCATAAAAACACACCTAAGCCACAGAAACACAACTAAGCCTCATATGCCTTGTTACTGCGTATTCTTACGGTGCGCGGAACCAAACTATTTCGCTCATGTAGTCCGTAAGTACAAAGCTAACGGTGTAAGCCAAGACTGTTGTAACCTCAGCACCCCTGCAGTTATTTTTGAACCATGCCCTGTGTTTATTTTTTCACCATACAGCCCCACTTTTGACTATTCTTTTTGTTGTCTCTGCATTCTGTGTTTTTTGTTATAATTTTCTCACACTGAAGGTTTGTTACCAACTCCTGCACAAGGACTGACACTAGGTTGCTGGAAAAGGGGTTACTGGGTAGAGTGAGTAGTGAGAAAATTGTCTTTGGGATTGCCTTTTACTTTCACTGGATGGGCCAAATGCCACATCAATAGTGTCTTTTGACTCCATAGAACTCCATGGTCTGGAAGTGGGGCCCTTTTCATTGGTGGTGTGGCCATGTTCAATAGTCCGTTAGCTCTGTCTCTTTGAGTCCTGGTTTTTCCTGCCTCTGAGGATGATATTAAGTGGCAGATCAAGGGGCTGGAGCGGTGCACAGGCAGAATCGTCCGGAAGATTACTGCAGAAAAAAGGAGAGGGAAGTCTACAGTTTCACGCCAGCGGGCTAATGCACTGTGATCCCAAAAAAGCGGGTTGCTCTCCGTCGTCCTCCACAGGCTAGAGAATGTGTTTACTGTCCCCAAAGTGGCACAGACGCAAAGAGAGAGAAGGAAAGGGGAGGAAGGATTGTTGGGACTGAAAAGGGGAAAAGGAGATGAAGAAAGAGGAGGAGATATATTTCTATGTGTCTTCTGTTTTTTGCCAGGAACTATAATCAGAAAGGCTGTGCTTGGAAAGAAATTTTTGCCCATTTGCCCATTTCACTTCTGCTTAACTGGCATGAAAAGATAAATAAAGTCTTGGCATATGCTTTCAAGTGGGGACTGATTAAAGTTCACCAAGAGAATTAAAAATAAACTGGCTGCCAGTTCTGTAGATGGACAAAAAACAAAATAAGAACAGTAGTATATTAGTATGTGGCTGTTTTTCTGTGGCACTTGGCTTTATGGCCCTAGACATTGTTTTACAAAACTGAGCTGCTTTGGGTGCTGAAGCTGAGCCTCTCCTCAGCAGCCTGGTGCCGGGTGGTCGTTGTCCTTTGTGGAATGGATTGTTAAGTGCAGGGGAGAGAAAATGGCAGACTCATAACTCAGCCAGCCACACAGGCCCACTGTCTCTGGCTCGCTCACAGATCTATTGATCAGATTCTCTCTCTCTCTCTCTCTCTCTCTCTCTCTCTCTCTCTCTCTCTCTCTCTCTCTCTCTCTCCCCCACACACACACACACACACACACACACACACACACACACACACACACACACACACACACACACA
>JBBPDE010000155.1:13134078-13144770 GCA_037974605.1 Nannopetersius ansorgii | reverse complement strand
ACACACACACACACACACACACACACACACACACACACACACACACACACACACACACACACACACACAGACACTCTGTGTCACCCAGTTCTGTTTCAGCCTCACTGCACCTTGACCTTGTGAACCACAAGTTTGCTTACATTACAAGGTGGTTGTAGAGTTATTTCCAACAGGACAGGAGCCCTTTCTCTAATACACACACATGCTCACATAGACACACACAGTTTTTATATGATGCAACACTTTATGTACAAATCACATACATGAATTTCTGGCAAGAGCTGCTTATAGGTCATTATGACGTCATACTGAACGGATGCAATTATTCAAAAAGAGAGATGTAGCCTCACATAATGACCTTTAGCTAAAGGCAAGGTCAAGAACCAGAAATTTTATTCAAGCTTTTATACAGCAGAACTTCTAAAAAGCTGAAATATTGATTTTCAGCATGTCTGTTTGTATATCTATCTGACTGTCTATATATTACACACACACACACAGACACACACACAGACACACACGCTAAGGCATTAACGACTCCAGGACGATGGAGGAACACTGGCATCCAGCATTGAGCGACTTTTTAAGTTCTCTGTAACATTAACAGCCAACATGACAATTAAACAAAACAAAACAAAGGCTGATACCTTGAATTTTCTGGTAAATTTAAGTGTAGAACGGAGAGTGGAAACAGTTTAAGCCGCGGCAGGACGACTCCCTGCAGTGCTAGCGTTAGCCATGTTAGCTAGCGAGCCGTTTCAGATGAAGAATGCTGGTACTGTTACTGTACTTTAACACCGACTTGCAGGTTGTGCAGGTCTTTGTGCTGTTTGCATGTCTGGAGTAAAATATCTTCAAACATGTGTTTTTGTATCTGTCTGACCAAGGAACACGTGTCAGCGCAAGCCTATCAGAGGCAGAGATTGCATTGCGTACACAAGTGAGGGGAGAGAGAGGAAAAAAACACACAACTACTTGACTTTTGTGTTAATGCCCTAAAATACACAAACCTTACTGTGATAATATGTGTTTCAGTATGGCTTTAGTGTGTATATATAAACAAACACACACAATTGAAGCATGCGTACTAGAGGTTGACCGATATAGGTTTTTCTAAAGTCGATGCCCAGATTTAGAATTCAGGGTCAGCCGATGGCTGATATATGCTGCCAATAATAATATGGGCCAATAATTACACATTTCCCCTCTGTTTATGTAATAAAATATCACACTAATAATAGCAAAGGATACACAAAATTTCTCAACTTAACATTTATTTAACATTGACCAAAAATAAACATTAACATAAATAACATTAAACTGTAAATGTCTAAACAATAAATAAAGATATAACATTTGAACATGACTAATAATTTGTAAACAAAAAGTTTTCAAAAAATTATTCCTGAGGGAAAATAAACTTCCATAAAATAAACAACAATGCAAAAAAGAGAGTAAATAATCTTTAGTTATAATCTCTTAATCCAGTTTCTGAGTTCCTTCTTTATCCCACCCATCCCTCACTGAAGGTTCTTAATATTCCCAGTGTTAAGAGCTGCAGGTTGAATCAATGGTGATTTTAGTACCTGTTTTAAAACATTGTTGATTCTAACTCTTGACAAAAAGTGTTGATACCCGTCCTTAACGTTACCTGTAAGCTACAATTGTTTTGGTGTTTCATTACACCCGTTCTCGACCTTTCCATAGAATGACTGGGATGGAGAAAGAGAGAATCTTAAATCACCACTTGATTGGAGGTCCCTTGCAATGTGAAGCATACATCAATGGAGAATCTGACTTTAGCATGAGTTCCAGTCACTATTACACTAAACACAGGCAATTCTACTATTAATGTTTAATCATCGATATGTATATGCAATACTGTTGTCTTATTATATTATTAAATATTTAACTATGTGACTATATAATTAGTTACATGGTTAGGTAATGAATCAGTTTTAAATGTACTACTTCAACATGTTTATATCTATACTTATGAGTCTGACATTGCATGCTTAACAATATTTGTATAATATTCAGTTATTTATAAATTGTAGCTATAGCAAATATTATCCAGTTTTCCTATAATTGTATATCCTGCTAGTGTATGATTCTCAGAATGTACAGAATTACTCAGAATTGTTAGCACCCTTGGGAACAATGAACAGAAGCTAAAATGAAAATAGGGCAAATGAATGCAAATGGTCAGTTGATTTTGTGGGAGGTAAATTTTAACAAAATATTGTTGAAATGTTGTATGAATTCAGTATTTAAATTACACTACACTGCATTCATGCTTTATCACCACTAACAGCTGTGACTTCTATGGGTAGTGTTAGAAAATGAGAGGCTCAAAATGAATAATTTGCATGGACAACAAAACTACAATTTGTGTGGTCCTAGTTCTTTACTCACACACTTAAAAATTCTACTAATCACTGTAGGAACGTCTGTTGTTTTCTCATGGCTTCTTTATCAACTGACATACACCCCAAATGTGAAGTTACTGGCTGCTTATCAATAGCTGGACTTGTGTGTTCTCAGCCAAGCCTCAGTCAATAGCACCAAGTGCACTCAGAGTGCACAAGCACAGAAATTGAAAAACTGCTCCTATCTGAAGGACCCCTGCCTTGTCCAACTCTGTCTAAGCAAGCTCTTATTGATAAGAGTAGCAGTAATGGGAAAGGCAAGGATGTACGAAGGTTTGCAGATACTGGTTCTCACTGCTTCTCTATATTTGTGTCGAGTGCACTTTGCACCATTAATTGATACTTCTGCTTGAGCTTCTGCTTTCCTTGGTTGCAACCATCTGAAATTGCCCTATGTAGTCAGGCAGCATGCTGTGTAGTGAGAGAGGACCCCTGTCTGCAACACGTCTGTCACTTCCATAGGCGTCCAAGGCCGTGCCCAAGACAAGTGAGCTGGCATGCTGGGTGGGAGCCCGAGGGGAACAAAGCAGCAGACCCTGTGTATGCATGTCTGTCAGCCTTACGGACGTCCAGCACGCTGCCTGCTAGGACTTGACCTATTGGCAAGAAAGCATCAAGTTATATAATAGAGAGAGAGAGAGAGAGAAAGAGAGACAGAGAGAGAGAGAGAAAATGATGGATTGCAGGTTGAATATCACACAGAAGAACATATTGGCGTTCCTGTCCAAACAAAGCTGCTGTGTGTCTTTGTAATGATGCTGTCTAGCGTGGGGTGAGCTGTAATTAGACTCTGCATAGAACTGTGTGATAATGCGAGCAGTTTTTTCTGAACCCTAAATCAATTGCATCTCTACCTGGTTTCTAGAAATATGTTGTACATAGTAACTCTGAAGGCCTCATTTCACGTTACACATATACTCGTGCATAAAACTGAAGCTTATATGGTCATTTTAAATGTCAGATTTGTAGATCAGCATTATTGCTGATCAGTACAAATGCATGAAGATTAATACATAAAAGAACTGAGTCAAATACTGACCGATGGGGTACACCATGGCTATCCAAAACGAAAGTGAAACTTGCAGAAGAACAAAAATAAGACTGTTTGGCCCAGAGAGAACTGCAGACAGATCATGTACTTTTTTTGTTTGGTAATAATAGATCTGGCTGACCTGAGTGGAAAGAGGACATAAAACATCCATAAAAACGTTCACAACAGCCTAAAATTAGTCTATTCCTAAGCATTTCAGTTCAAGCAGTTTGTCCTACACTCCAGTAACTCATATTGAAGGAGGCAGGTAATTTATTCAGTTCCAAATTAGTAAAAGTACTATAATCATGTCAATGCATGTTTTTAGATGGTGTTGATGTATAGATTTGGCTTCAAGGACACCCATGCAGCTGTATTCTCACTCTATATTGGCATATGCTGCACACCACTGGAACAAACTTCTTAGTCCATGTCTTCTAAAGACACACAGCAGCATCATGCCTCCACCTCTCTCTTTCCTTGTCTCTTCTTTCATATGGACACGCACATAAAAAAACAGAGTTGAAAGGTGCCTCTGCTCTGAGCCAAATGTGTTATTCCTTCTTCAATTCCAAATCATCTTGGTCTCTACTCATTCCTTCTTTTTCACTTTTTCTATTTCTTTCATCCGCTTCCTCTCTTCTTTTCCTTTCTTTTAGGTCCTCCAAAGCCCACCCTGGTCCTGTCGTCCACATAAGTGATAATCCAATGGATGAAGGCAAGGTATGTATACAGCATTCTGTTAACACCGTCTTTTCTAGCATCTCATCAATAATACATTTAACATGAGTTTCGTCACATGTAACACTTAGCACTTATAATTTACCTTCGGAGTAGTTTTGGCAGGTGTGTGACAGGTGCTGGGTGTAGAGAAATAGAGTGGAATGTCTTCTACTTTGTCAACATATAAAAGAGTAGCAATTCTATTCTGCCTTCATTGTTGAATTTCGCTGCAACCTTATTAATGTAATTCAGATCTATGAGATCTCTTATTACTGAATATTATTGAAAGGCAACTGACGCGTGAAATTACGCAATCCCCCGCTTTTCGCGGTGGTTACCCCTAAGAGCACCTGTGTATGGTAAAAAAAACGTGTGTTGTGTTTTGGTAAAAAAAAAAGCCTAAAAAATGCTTATTTTTATAGTGTAAACCCTAAATGCAGGTAAGGTTGCAGGACAAAAGTATTGGGACATCGCAGAGAGATGAACAGGTCCCCTTGTGTAGAAACATCCAGACAAAATATATTTATTGCCACAAAAAAGCAAATAAAATGCAGAGGATATTTGCAGTTTCCATGTTATTGTGGGGATTCCCACGTAAAACTATGAGTTCAGTTCTAAAAAAAAATGTGTGTGTGACTGAATCCTGATCCGCGTAAAACTGTAAAAAATGACTGTATATATATTTTTATTTTGTGTGCTTCCTCAAAACTTAGCAAACACTTTAAAGAAAACATATCAAATACAGAAAAACAGATACTTTTTGCAGACATTAAAGGATGTGTAACAGATATACCTCCCTCAGTTTCTCAGTGCATAGAGCTTTGCTTTCTCCGCAAAATTTTATAAAACCCTTACAGAAGCCCTGAAAAAAACAGACCAAATCCTTGCCCTACTCTTTAAACCTTGATTTGTTTACTGACTATGTAAAGCATTAAAAGTAAGCAGGCATGTCTTTATTTTTTTCATCTATATATTAAATTGTGTCCAAATTTATTATGAATGGACTTGTGAATGCATCTGTAACATCACTGCACTCAACTGACTTTTAATAAAGTGCCTTCGCCTATCTCCCCCCTTCATCTGAGTGGTTCATCAATCCAGCCCAGACCCGCTTAACCCTCAGTGGGTGCTGAAGAGGCTCAGCCATTCACTCCCCACATGGACACTGACACTTTGTTCATTTGTCCACACTGCGGAAGGATGTTTCAAATAAAGCTCAAGGACAGAAATCTGACTTCATAACATAACATCTTGACTTGAAACATAAGATAAGGATATAGGATATAAGTGCTTAATGCTTTATAAAGTCTAGGTTGTCAGGTTGACATGTTGTAGACAAGATGTAAGTTCATCAGAGAATCACTGAAACAAAAGCAAGCCAAAGCAACTCGTGCAGCAGACAAGAACTAGAAACTGAAGTGTGTTAACCAAAGAGAGGATTACACGATTGAAAACAGACAGCCACGAACAAACAAGCGGCAAACAAACACAAGAATCCAAAGGTAATAACAAAGGGCAAAGTTAAACAATGTGGTAGATATACATTGAACAGGACAATGAGGAGGTGAGAGAAATGTTACATGGAAGTAGTAACAAACTAAGATCAAGTGAGGAGCATGACAAGAGGGCAGAGCTAAGAAGGAGAATATACAACCTAAACAAAAGCACATGGCATGTCAGAACAATACAAGGGCACATTGTACGGAAAACTTGACAGGGGAAGTGATATAAATATGACATTTTTGCAGATACACTTGATTCTGTATTGTTTTAAAGCTGCTAAATGAATAGAGAAAACAGTATAAACAAATAAGTTTGAATATTTACGTGCATATATCAATCTAGTCCTTAGTATGCATTATAGTCATGTTAAAGCAAATAATTGTGGTGAGAACTCTTTTTATTTGCACTCAGTTACAGAGTCACCCACAGTTCACGTTCCTGGAAGGGCTCTGACCCATAAAATCCCTTTCAGCCCAGCTGCTTTCTGATCTCTAATCTGTAATTCTTGTGCAGGTCAGAACCCAACTGAGTGACACCCTCTTTTTCCCTCTCATTCTCTCTGTCTGTCGCTCCTCATACCTCACCTAGCTCATAATAGGATTTGAGTCTGGCATCGTGGTGTTGTGGGATTTGAAATCAAAGAAGGCAGACTACCGCTACACTTACGATGAGGTGAGTACAGTCTTTCTCCTGCTTCTTCTCTCAGGCTCGTGATAGTGACAGTATTACAGATATGAGAAAGCGGAGATCAAATATTCATGAAGGAGCTGATATAAATAGGTGAGGGAGGCTGCTGAGGGTTCTTTGGCTTTGTATGGGTATTGTTTGGTGTTGGAAGATGACATCAAAAGGAAAGAGGTCTGTGGGAATGGGTGTAAGTGATGTTTTGTCATCTGAGCCCAAGTCTGACCATCTAAGTCCATCTGCCCATCCATCTAAAGTGGCTTTTGCAGGGAGTCATGTGTGAGGTTACTTAATGAAGGCATCCTCTATGATATATCATTTGTCAGTGTATTCCAAAGTGCAAATATAATGAATTTATATTGCCTTTTTTCTTTAGTATCTTTAATAATTTTGGCCAGCAAGATCCTTTACATCAGTTCTCTTGCATGTGATTAATATGCACCTCAGGAAGTCAAGATGTTGCTCCAGTTTAAGCAGATTTTATGACTTTTGTCAACAGTAGCAGTCAGCTTACATTAGTCATTCTATATGATATGCTCAAGGCAGAGTGGAGCACAAGGGAATTTAACCAAAACACACACACACACACACACACACACACACACAAACACACACACAAGGACTTAAATACATAATTCTCTCTCTCTGTCTCGCTCCCTCTCTCTCTTGTTCTCAGCCTATTTTTTATTCTCTTTCTCCTTCATGTGTCCGTTTACTCTTGTTTCCATTTCTTTTTCTTTTCCTCTCTCTCTTCCAGCCTACCATCTTACTGTGTCTCACAGATTCATTGTCTGTATGTGTGTTCATTTCTCAGTAGAAAACTTCTTGGTGCTTTGATAAATGGCTCAGCCTCTGTGGACATCTGATGTATCCCTCTGCTCATTTAGCCTGATTGATTAATTCTGCCAAGAGATAAATGCCTGACAATTCACAGCTCCACGCCCAAACTCTAGGGCATTAAGATGCCATTTTCACTCAGCTTGGAGTCACAGACGCAGCATGTTTCTCTGGTTGCTCACTTAAAGGTTAGACCTCTCTGTCATCGGAAGGTCATCTAATAATAATAATAAAAACAATAATTATTATTATTATTATTATTATTATTATTATTATTATTATTATTATTATTATTATTATTATTATTATCCTAAAGAAAAGGTTAAGTGTGACTTGCATTCATATATTACCTGCAGTCATGTGGAGATTGACACTTAATGATAACATGATCTGTGAGGTCTGGAAAGGCAGATATGTTAAGATGATAGGATGATGGATGATTGATGGGAGGGTGAAAACTACTGAAGGAGGAAAGATGAGAAGAGGACTGGGGGCATATAGACAGATGGAGGGGCACCCACCTGGTGCTCTTGATGGTATTCATGTGTGTGTGTGTGTGTGTGTGTGTGTGTGTGTTTGAAGATAAATGTAAGGAAACTGATTGTTGCTCTGATCAATGTATTACCCTGAGATGGCCCTTTGGTTGCTGCTTCTTTTATATGCTTCTTCTATTTGCATTCACTCTCTGTATCTATACTCTCTTTCTGCACTCTTGCTAGCTTGCTGCACGCTCTCTCTCTTGTTTTCTTTGCAGTTTGTGTATTCCTATCCTGGCTGCCCTTATGAAGCTCTGTTTTTGTTCCCTGTATGGCGTTCTGGTCCTTATGTCAATACACCTCTTTGACTTGACCTGACTTAACATTAGCAAATCTAAGAGTGTGAAATTCTAACTTTATAGGTTAAATATATTGGCTGCCGTCAGCCAATCAGCTTTCATTAGGCCTTTGACACTCTTAACATTGGCCAGTTCTTATCAACTTTGACGGGTGGGTTCTCTACCAATTACTAAAGTTGAGTGGCATTTGACGTCACGGAGGCTCTACAGCACAATAAGTTACATGTAAAGCCAAAGTTTCTGATGCCTGAAACTTATGAGCTAGTACATAAAAAATACCAGTTAAATAAATACATCAATCAGTTAAAGCTGCTATACCTACATGCTAATTAGAATAATTCTTGCTTGCACAGTTCCTGACTTTATCAGATAAAATTATGCTGCCCGGTGAGGAGACAGCACAGAGGATAAAATATCTGACCTGTTTGTGGGAAACTAGGGTTTAGTTCCCAAACCAAGTGTCATCGTTCATCAATTATGAGTTTGAAGCTCCACAATTCTTAAATGTAATTTAAATACAGGGGGGCCTCGGGCTATGACAATCTCGACATATGACGTTTCAAGTTTACACTCACTCCCAGTTCCACTCTTTCTTGGCTTACACCATTGCATTGTACTTGTGGACTACGTGGGTGAACTACTTTGGTTGCGCGCAGCAGAAGAATACGCAGTAACACGGCTTATGGGCAAGGGACGTATCCTTTTCCTTGTTCTGTGACTTAGTTGTGTTTTTATGTTCTAGATCATGATTTACCTGTGTAAGGATTGGTAAGTGACTTTGGCTGGGGTGTGTTTCAGCATACATACACACACACTTTTCATGGGAGTTACGTTCCAAGAGCACCTACGTATAGTGAAAAACCACATTGTTGGGTTGTGGTAAAAAAAAAAAAATGTGACGAGCTGGCATGGTAGGACTGGCTCCCATGAGCCTTTGCGGGCCGGGTGAGTGGCCAGTGTTAAAGGGGGAAGTCGTTATGGAATGTAGTACTAGTAGCTACTGTGTGTTGTTGTGTGTATTTGAGCCCTTCTCGCCAGTCGCCCTCTTCAAGAGTGATAGCTGTTGGGGTAGGATGGCAGGTCAGACAAGCGTTACTTGTTCAAGTTGAGAGCAGTACTGTGGCATGCTAGTTGCGGGCGCAGTACTCTTTGTGTTGCAAAGTCTGTTCAAAGCTGCATAAGCTGAGCATAAAAGGATAATTGATTTCTTTGCATTCTTTCTCTCATGGAATATATGCCCCGAAACATGCTACCAAAACACTTCTTTGTAGTAATCATAGAAACTTATAATATATAATATTATAATATAGAAATATTCATAATTAGATTTTAAACCGTGAAAAGGTTCTTCATAGACACTTCTTAACAAAAAAGGTTCTCTAAAGCAGAGGCCACCAACCACCGGGCCGCATACCAGTATCAGTCCGTGAGTCATTTGGTACCAGGCCGCACAGAAAGACTGCATAAAAATATATTGTTGGTTATAAGAGTCTGAAAGATAATTCATTTTGAAAAAACTTTCTTTTTAGTTGTATCTATTCCGATCCATGGAACTACTGTTTTACATGAAACTGGTCTGTGGAGCAAAAAAAGGCTGAAAGTTGCTACTCTATAGAACCATTCTTTGAAAGGATTTTAGGGACCCTTAAGTAGTTATTCTATTGCAATGTGCAAAGAACCCTTTTGGCACCTTTTATATTTAAGAGTGACTTTCTTTTACCCAACCTTCCATGTTGAGCATATCTATTCATTTAAATATAATTTAGGTCACTATTATTGATAAACACAATAACAATTCTTTACAAAATAAGGAGTGGTTGCTGCTCAGAAACCATGCAATATTAGGGCAAAATCATTTCCACATCATTGGACATTGCAGCCATTTCATGTTTTGTTAACATTTTGTTATATAATAATAAAGGAAATACCTTAATATTACAGTGTACAGTGCAAATGCTTTCACTTTACTTTATTATTTTATTGTTCTTTTTTATCTAACACAAACACTTGGAAAATATGACATTTGAGTGATATCCTTTATGTTTTATATTGGGGTTTACCATTTGAAACATTTAAATACTTTCATTCAAAATCTGTTAGATGGGGAGCTACATAGTCGGTTAACTCTTAGTTTCTTTAGATAGTTGATCAATGTGGTTCTAGTGCATGCAAACAATGTAGAACATGCAAAGGTTGTTTAATTCACAGCACAATTGTCTTTTGTGAGTTGGCGCACTTATATGGAATTAAGTTGTTGTGAGGCAGGTCATATTTGTGCATAAATGACAGCCTCAGACATGGCCTTGCAAGTCATATTTTTGGATCATAGGAGTCAAAATTTAATCACAATGAACTCTCCAAAATGCACACTGAACTGGAGCAGTAAGAATTGTGCTTAGAGTCAGTGGAAATAAATGTATAGTGGTGAGGTGTGTGCAACTGTGTGTTAGTGCATATTAGAAGAGCAATTTAATACCATTTGGAAAAGGCCATTGCTGCTTGTGTTTACCTCTTTTTCATGACTTTCACTAGTTCCCTGTAACAACAACATTCCGGCTTTAATTGGGCCTGAGGGTCTGCGTGTGTGTGTGTGTGTGTGTGTGTGTGTGTGTGTGTGTGTGTGTGTGTGTGTGTGTGTGTGTGTGTGTGTG
>JBBPDE010000155.1:13118599-13129604 GCA_037974605.1 Nannopetersius ansorgii | reverse complement strand
ACACGCACGCGCGCGCACACACACACACACACACACACACACACACACACACACACACACACACACACACACACACAGACCAACTTACTTTGCAGAGATCAAACAATTTATAGCATCTTTGGATTTTCGTTTTATAAGCAGTTATTTTCCAATATTTAATAGCTGTTTTTAAATGTGTAAATTAGGTTTTCAGAATTATTACACAAATGTTCTCTCTGTTTTGTCACCTACTCAAATGTACCCACGCAAACACACACACTCCAAATTGTTAAAATGCTGATGGTTCCAGACTGAGGATTACAAAACTAATCTCAATCATCTCTCTTTCAAAAGGTTACATCATGCATCTCTTGTCAATGTTCTTCTGTAATATGATTTTTTTTTCACGCAAAGCAGCTTACACTAATCAATCTCCCCTCCCCTTGTTTTCTTTTTAAGTGAAGTTTTAATTTTCCACATTTGTTTTGCTTGACCTCTTTTATTGTGATACGGTGGTTTTTTGAGAAGCCTGTGGACCTGGTTCTTTTTCCCATGACGAAAAACCTCTGTCTGCGCTTTTGAAGATACACTTTTAGAGCCCTTTTTTATCCACAGCTCCGTGTCCTGTTTTCCCCTACCTGCCTTCTGTTCTCAGAATGAGAGAGAAAGAGGAAGCGTAGCAGGAGGAGAGGGAAAATCACTGTTGTTCCACCGCTTCATGACTAAAATGAAAGGAAAATTGTGTAGAAAATTTTGTTGGTGCTTAAAATTTTCAGAGACCTGTTATTTAGTCTGTAATGGCCTTGCTTTGTAATGGCCTTGCCATGTATGGTTAGATTTTTACCTGAGGTTTTTAAGCTGCAGGGAAGCATTAGTTACATTTCTTTAAGCTCCTACATACCCCCATTTTCAAGTTGGAAGCAGATGTCCTTCATGTTAATGTAAGCTCACATTTGATGCTGAGTCACAATGGTGGAATGTAATAGTACGGCTGAAGATAAAAGAAAGGAAAAAGTGTTGGGAAGTCAGGGAAAGGAAATCTGTGATTTAGAGCAGACCTGTTCAATTTGTCTGCTTTGCTTCTATTTCAGGAAAGCAGCCCAAGGATGGAAAGAAGCCAGAGCCATGTAAACCCATTCTTAAAGTAGAGTACAAGACAACAAGAGCAGGGTACAGTGCACTGATTTGTATTGCTGTTTTTGCTGTTTTAATGGAGTATTTCAATAGATTTCTATACTGGAATAGCTGGGTAATACTGTCACAAATATTTAAAAAAATTTAACTTAATTTAAATAAAAAGTGTTAATGTATATATTACATATTTTTAAGTTTATAAAAGTATTAATAATAACAATAATAATAATAATAATAATAATGTTATTGTTGTTGCTGTTGTTGCTCAGTCTATAATAATAATAATAATAATAATAAGAAGAAGAAGAAGAAGAAGAAGAAGAAGAAGAAGAAGCACAATTTTGAATTCCCAGACTTGTTACACTCTATTATTCATCCTATTCTACATGGAAAGCAGCCAAACAAACTTTTTAAAAAGTGTGTCTCTAAGAAGTTTGTGGACATCTGTTTGTGGGGTCCTAGCATTTAAGAGGTTAACATTTAACAGGCTATGCATGGTTAGTTATTGTTCACATAAGTCTATTTTTTGAAAAATTGATTAATGAATTAATTATTTGGAGATAAGCCAAATATCCCCACTAGGCAATGTTTTTGATTAACTGGATTACATGATCTGCATTAGCTTGCCAAATGTGGCTCACTTTTAGATGTGTGTTTGTGCTTATATATCTGTCCATGCAGTGATCCGTATATGATCCTATCTGGAGGTTTATCATACGACACGGTTGGTCGGCGGCCATGTTTGACGGTAATGCATGGGAAGAGCACTGCAGTGCTGGAAATGGACTATCCTATTGTAGACTTTCTCACACTCTGTGAAACGCCATATCCTAATGGTATGTTATCATCTTAAATTATGCACACATCTCCCTAATTGCCTGTCGTTTCTTCTCCTTTCTTTCTGATATTTGAGCCTTTTGTGTTTTCTTCATCTGTTACATTTGCATCCTTTTTTAACTTCCTCCTCTTTGCAGCACCCGGGCTTTTGATTGTTTTGGAACACTTGCTTTACCCTTTGAAACAATTAATTCTTTTGGGGCCATTCAAGAATTTTAAGGATGTTGTGTTATGCCTCTCCAAAGCCTCTCTTATGCCTGTCTATGGATTAGTTATAAACCATATTTCATAAACCATATTTATACATAAATATATTACAGCTCCGTAATTGTTTGTGGAATGTTACAAGTTCTGTTAGAATAAAAATGAATATCGGCACAGTTTTTGTTAACATAGAGTATAATTGCAAGACTCCTTCATGTTGATTTAATTGTTTTTGATTGCCAAGTTTATGATTTGATACTTTTCTTTTACAAACTAGTGTTCAAAGTAGATATTGAATATCTTTTTAACACAATGGTGGTTTAACCCTTTAAGACCATCCCAAAAAAGTGACTATTTCTGCAGACTGACCTGTAGTTTCTCAGTGCTGTTGTTGCATTTATTTGATACAATGGGAAGGGAAACACGTATTCACTTTTGTTCTTGTTATTTGATTTGCTTATGAACATTTGTCCACCTAAAATGCACACAAAACATTTTTAATTTGTAATTATGAACCAAAATTATGTATTAGATAAGATATTTAATTATGTCTAAATAAATGTTATGTTTATAAAATTAAATAAGGAAAAACACTGAAGACGCTACTAAAACACATGTTTTGGTAAAACTTCTACAATTGTTTTCAGAGAAATATTCTTAAAGACTCTCAAATGGGGAAAGCCAGGTGAGGGTGAGGCTGGAGCAGCATGACATGGGGTTGCTTTTCTGGTTCTGATGCCTAAACATCATTAAAGGAAACATGAATGGACTAATATATATGGAGATATTAGTATTTAATCTTATTAGCTAGGAAAGGAGAGAAGAGGAACATTTCAGTAAAATAGCAACCACAATAGCCTAAAACTATAAATAGTTGCTTTGTAAAATCTGTTTACTTCTGAAAAGAATTCTCAGGGCTTGCCAGCAGATTTGTAATGTCTTTACTTTTTCTCCCTATCAGATCAATCTTTTTAAACTTTTTATCTTTTATCTTTATGCCTATGTATGTCTTTTGTTCATGATCACAAGAACAGTTTCAAAAAAATATTGTGTTCATTTAAAGTGTGTATATGCACTGGAAGAAAATAACCAAGTCTCCAAATACATGTGATCCCTTACTGTACCTTACTGTATTTAATCAATACTTTTTAGATCAAGAGCAACAAATAAAATGTCCCAAATACCCACTCATTAAAAAGTATTTTGAAAAGTGTTGACATACTGACATTGTTGGCCTAATTAGAAATAAACTGCTTGATTGTTCTTGGTCAGGATCATTTCTGTTCCTCCCAAAGTCCATGAGCTCGGCTTCAGCAGCCAATTCTTTTGTCTGAAGCGTATTTTCAGACTCGTTGCAGAAACCAAAAAATGCATAATGTGTTTTTAGTCACACTGCCGTTCACATGTGTTGCAATCGTCTGGCCTCAAGTATTAGAATTTGCTGTGGTTTAGGGCCTCCCTGGGTTAAAAACTGGGTTAAAAAACTGTAATTGTGATTTGAATTTGTTGAGGGTTTATCATTGAGCATACTGTTGCAATAAAGAACACAATAAAACAAACAATAAAGACTCAAACTTGTCAATAGAAAATATGTATTAAAACATATATTAATATGTAACTAATTATGTACTTATCCAGTGAAATGTATAGCAAAACGACAATAATTACTGTTTGTGAGTTATTGATAACAATGATATTGATAAGTATATAGAAAGGGAAGTTTGATATTTTGTGGTATTTTCATTCCTTAACGTTTCTTTTGTCGTTTGTTCTCATACAGATTTTCAGGAACCTTATGCTGTAGTGGTCCTTCTAGAAAAGGATTTAGTTGTTATCGACCTTGCACAAAATGGGTATGTGTATCTTTTTGGTATGCATCTTTCCATGTTGACTAATCTAGTCACATCAAAACAGAGGCATAACTGCACATTACACTGCAACCTTCTCAGACTACTAAATCATCAGACATGCATGTGGGTCCGGTGATTTTGATGCATCACTCTTATGTAATGTACTGTAAGCACACTTTGATGCATGTTTGATCATATTTCTGTAGTTACCCTATCTTCGAGAACCCATATCCCTTGACGATTCATGAGTCTCCGGTGACATGTTGTGAATATGTTGCTGACTGTCCTGTGGACCTCATTCCTGCACTTTACTCAGTTGGCTCTCGCCAAAAACGACAGGGCTACAGCAAAAAGGTATGCACACATCCATGTTTTTTTTATTTGTTGTTTTTATACTATGTTAGAAACATGGTATCATATGTATGCTCTGTCTGTTAATTAATAATAGCTAATATTTTTAAATACAAATAATTGTAATTAAACCTTACTTGGCTTTTCACATTTTGTGAACATTGAATGACAAAATGAACCAAAACCAATAGGTGTTAAGTTGAAAACATAGAGTAGCAGGGGTATTCAGTGCTCTGTGGATGTGGACATTGATATCCCAGTAGCAGCTACTCTTCTCAGGAAAGACACATTCTATTAAAGGTGGTCAGATTCACTTGTATTTTTTTGAAGCGACCCTTACCTCCAGCAAAATGACTCCCTCTACACCATAACAAACTTCTGTACTGTAGAGGTCACAAGCTCTGTCCTGTACTTTCTCTTGCTGTACACCACACCACATATTTTCCAGAATTGAGGAGTATTGTTAGAGATGATTCATTTAACTGTATCACTTTTTCACACATTTCTGTAGATCAGTGCCTGTGGTGTATATATATCACTGGACTCTCAAATGTGCATTCAACTATGTAATGGGGGTTTTATGCACTGAAACCTTAATGTAATATTCTTCTCTGTATAGTTTTGGATGGACTGTTTCTGCTGACACAGTATGATCACGTCCTGCACTGAGAGTCCCGATCAACTATGGAACGCGTTCTCTTGTAGATTGCGCTAATGCGAAAGCGTCATGGTCACTGAATGTGTATTTTTAACTACAATTTCAAGCCCTCTTTACCAGTGCCTAGCCCAAAGATCTGAATAAAGATGTCACTTTGTCAGTGGTCCTATATGAAACATTAGCTTGTCTAAAGCTCCCACCATCCCTGCCCCAATATTGAACGTTCCTTCAATGACACTTAGATTATTTCCTCTTGATGCAAAATTCAACTGGCCTGCTCAGCATTTGTATATAAGCTATTGAACATGATAGGATGATAATTTTCATGGAAACATCTGTACTCATTGTTTCTTTTCTTTGTCACCCATCTGTATAAGCTTTTTCCATGTGCAGAAATAAGTGTTACTGTAACCTTAAGATTTAAGATTAAATGGGGTTCAGATTAAATGGGTGAAATTAAACCTTAAGATTAAATTAGATGATGTTCTTGTTTTTCTTTAGTCCTTAGACAGGCATAAGTGCATTTACACACTTATAGATATGTACGTGCAAAGTTCTGTTCACAAACACACACAGTATGTCTACTTCACAAACACAGAATTTTGTGAATAGGGAATGTGGCTTCATGCTTGTATGTCTCAGTCCCTGCTGTGCAGGTGCATTGTCCTGAAATGCTTCAACTCTGGCAAACATGTGGATGCATTTGTGCATGTGAAAGGAGCCCAGACCTTTCACCCGCCCGCAAAGTTCACTCTTTATGGTGTGATCCGTGTCCCAGCAGGAGGAGCAGATTGACGCTCACACCCCATGGAGAGGTTCCATTACAGCTTAGCACAGCGTCTCAGTGTGGCGCTTTGGCTGCAGCTCTTTCTTGCTTGCTTCAGATGTGAACAATATATATATTATGATCACAGCTGTTGCCAAAAATTAGTAAGCTAGAAGTAATCTGACAATTCTGTTTAAAACTTTATTCAATATATTCTATACATTTTTGGTGTATATTCTTCTGCCTAGGAGCCCAAATGATGCTCCAGAGAGGGGTAGAGTAAACTCTTTCTGAAGTTACACTCTTGTTACTTAAAGGGGACATATTATGCAAAACTCACTTTAGTTATAATAGGTCTGTCTATGGGTTATACACAACATGTTCATGAAGATATTTTCACAAAATCACTCTCACATAAAGAGAAATCACCAGCTTTATTCTTCACAGTCCCTTTCAAACACCCCCCGTTCGGACGGATGGCCTTGTGTGACGTCCCACTAGGCCAGTTTGCATAGAATTTGCATAGAATCACCCCTCATCTGTTGAGACCCCACCCACTAGCCTGTTGCTGGTCACCCCTTTCAGCTGCCATCTTGGGTCTTTGCAGCTCCCAAACCTAAAAGCTCAAAAAAATGAGTGGTTGGACTCATTTCAAAGCTAAGTTTCATGTACAGGAGAAAGAAATCTATAAACTTATGTTCAGACAGCAACACAGGATGAAATACTTCATATATGCTTGTGTTTTATGTATGCTGAATTCAGACATGCCTGATCACTGCAGTGGCAAAAACGTACTCCGCCCAGCTGGCCAATACACGCTCAAAACACAATAAAACAACCTCTGCTATTAGTTAAGGCAAAGAAATTGGTGTGAAAATACACTGGTCACGGCGTAAAATGAACGTATAAGGTACGGCCGCTGCGCCCTTAAGTATTTATGGTGGAATGGAAAATTAGAATAATCTTCAGTGTCATGGACGATCTGTATCTAAATACTTTAAAATAATGACTTTTGTGTTTTTGTCACAGTTAAGTTTGAACTAGCTTGTTCATTTCGTTTCGCTTGTGTCAAACAAGTAGCATAAGGGGTGGGTGAAGCATGGGATGGGTGGGGCGTAGCGAGCAACAGCTTATTTGCATGAAAAGACCAGAGCTTTGAAACAGTGCATTTTGTAATCGAACAAAACTGTGAAGAATAAAACTGGTGGTATCTCTTTATTTGGAGTTGTTTTGTGCAAAGAACTTCATGAACATTTTTTGTAGAGCCAATAGACATATAACCTGTTTCTTTTAAAAGTACATTTTGCATAGGTCCCATTTAAGTAGAAGTAGCCCAGCAAAAAAAAAAACCCAAAAAATCTGAAGAGTAGTATAATTTGAAGGGGAAATATGTCATCAAGTCTTGCATCATTGTTTTCATTCTACCATAAAATACTCAAGCTTATAAGTGAGAGCTGCCAGATACAGCAAAAGTCACAAAAGTAGAATGACACACTTAATGGCTGAAAAGGAAGGACTAAAAGATTGATTTTACTTGAATATATGTAAAATTTAAACATAGATTAACATATTCAGAAGTACAGATCTACTCATCCAAGTGTATAACACTAGACATCAATGGTTACAAAGTCTTTGAAGTAAATACACCCCCAAAACAGCATCCACTTTATTAAGGTGGATTAAATTAAATTGTTGATGTGGTTTTGGACAAAAATGTTTTTTTCCCACCATTCACCTTAGTACTAGGAATTAGTTTATAAAGAAACGATCATCATAAATAACAAGGAATCTGATCCAAGATCAACCCTCCCTACAACTGCTTTGTGAACACCAGCCCTGGTGTCTGAAATGTTGGCTATCTGTAGCAATAAGGTTTTATTTTTAGTTGCTCACAGTAAATCATGACACATCAACAAGTCTACACCACTTTAACAAAAAACTATGTGCTGGTTGACCGTGTGAAGAGAACAGCTAACTGTTACTACAATAATACTCATATTTTTAGTGTTGTTTTGTTTGTCATAGGAATGGCCTATTAGTGGTGGAAATTGGGGTCAGGGCACACAAAGCTACTCTGAAATAATAATTACTGGGTAAGTATTTAAGTGTGTGTGTGTGTGTGTGTGAGAGAGAGAGAGAAAGAGAGAGAGAGAGATTTGTAGCCTTCACTATTCTGTCTTTTCTCATTGTTTCATTGTCATTTTGCTGAATTTGCGTTGTGGAGGGCTGAAGGAAAAGTGGAGGGGAAAAAGTTGTCAGGAGAAACTCAGGAAATAAGAAGAAACAATCCTATAGAGAGTAACAAAGGAGAAAACCAAGTGAAGAAAAAAAATTTAAACTAAAAAAATGAATAATAAGCAATTCTGAATCACTGCCCATGGGAAGGTAGGAGCCTGTTCTCTCAGAATTCACTGCTGCACTGTTTCTTTGAGTTGGGCAGTGATGGGGTCAGCGCTCTACCACTTTGGCTCTCAGCAATTCTTCCTCAGTTTCATCTGAGGTTGAAATTTGTGCAAGTTGATGCCTAGGGAACCCCCCACATACAAGTTTTGATCATACATTTAGAGACATTTACATCCTGTACTGTAATGGTCTGATTGGAGAAAAAGTTTTTTGGCCTGAAACGTTGTTTTATTAATACCTGATTCTATCTTTGTCCTAGGCATGCCGATGGCTCTGTAAAGTTTTGGGATGCTTCTGCAAGTGAGTATTCTTAAATCACAATTTATTTAATTCTTAAAGCACTTTAAAACAAAACAACAAAACTCAATACAAAATTCAGTGTTTCAGCTTTGAAACATTTTAAAACTGTTGGAAACTGTCACTTGAAATACTGTTTTGTGAAACTGAAATTGGGAATTTCTGCATGATAATTCAGATTATGTTTTGGCCGTCTGAGTTTATGAATGCACACACCCTTAACAGCCAGCCTGCTAATAGTACTTGTAATTATTAACCACATTTGTATTTTGGATAATCATGTGTGTATTGCCAGAAATAGCATTCCTGGGGCAAGTATGAGCTAAGCTGTCAAAAACTGTGCAGCTCTCCATCGGAATGCGATAATAATCATAATAATAATAAATGTGATGCGCTTTTGATAGATGCTTACACAGATTGCCCCTTACTTCTAGTACATTACTGCTAAAGCATTAAGATTAGCATACCAAGACGTTTTGGAAAATTACATGCTTGTAGCTGGTAGTCTAGTGGTTAGGGCATTTGCCTTCGATCAGGAAGTCGAGGTTTCGATTCCCAAGATAGCTAATCACCTCTGAGGTACCCTGAGCAAGGTACCCACAAATTGCTCCCCGGGTGCTGTGTTCCTGGCTGCATGCTGGTGAATGGGTTAAATGCAGAGGAAGAATTTCATGCTGTTCACACTGTGTGCTGTGGGGTATTCACACATGACAGAATGGTCACTTTCTACTTTGTGGACTTTTGCCCAGTGCATAAAGCAAGCTCCATTAAGACAAGGCATGAGTTCAGTGTGGAAGAATTTGACTGTCCCACACAGAGCCCTGACATCAACCACATACAACACCTTTGGGATGAATTGGAATGGAGATTGTGAGCCAGGCTTTCTCGTCCAACATCTTTCCCTGACCTCATAAATGCTCTACAGAAAAAATGCACAAATTTCCACCGTTACTCAGTTACTCAGTTACTCAGTTACAAAATCTTGTAGAAAGCCTTTCAAGAAGAGTGGAAGCTGTTATAGCTGTAAAGGGGAACCAACTCCAAGTCTATGTATTGGAGTACAATGTCATTAAAGTCGTTGTTGGTGTAATGATCGGAGGTCACAATACTTTTGTCCATATAGTGTTTTTCAGTGTCTACTTACAGATATTACGTGTATCATGTAATTGTGTACGTGTACTTCCGTCGCTATGGCCTGGTCCGGATGTCTCAGATCACACACAGCCATGACCAGAACACACACATCTGTCTCCGCATGCGGGTGCACATGCAAGAGTTTCACTATGCATTGCATGCAGTGTGCACGTGAGAGAACACTCTGTCTAGATTAACAGTCTGATTAGTAAGGGAGCTGTTCAGATAAACAGGGAAAGATTACTTTTATGTAGAGAGAAAAAATCTTATTCATTAATTTCTCTAGTACCGAAGGCAATATCGTTAATGTCAGAACGTCCATGTTCGACTCCAGAATGCCTCCGTCTAACCTTGGTTCTTATCTAGGGATATAGCCTGACATAAGAGTGATCCATAAAGTCATTTAGCTCTATTAAAACAATAATCATGATATACTCACCCAACTCTAGTTTGCTCCCCATGTCCTTTCTTCTTTATAGAATTTATTTAAAAACAGATTTATTCTCCAGATTTACACGTAATATTAAGACTAATTAGGCAAGAGGCAGTAATCCAGCTAAGACTAAATGGAATTGTTAATCTTAGGCTTTGTATTAGGTTTTCCTGAACAGCTATTTGGGTGGTGGGTCATCCTCAGCACAGCAGATACACTGACATGGTGGTGACATTAATGGGCATTGCGCTTGTATAAGTGGATCATTCAGAACTAGATGCTAAATAAACATTGAAATAACTTGCAGAATCACTCAGCTCCCAAAGTCACTGCACTTGTAATGTAATTTTTAAAGTTGAAGTTGGCATCTTATTTTTGTAGGTCAACTTTAAATGGAACTTTATTTACATTCCACCTTGAATGATGCAATATTAAGTTTTGACTGAAGCACCATTAAAGGTGAAATGGAAAATTTCCAGCAAGACAATGGTAACAAACCTTGGCCTCTGTGTAAGTAAAGGAACAGAAAGTGACACTGAAAATAAGTTGCTTAACAGAGATTTATATAAGATTTGTCTAAAATGCACTTATCATTACTACTATTTAGGTCAGTGAATAATTAAAGATAAGCTTAAAGGCATTTCAACAAAATTGTGTGCTGGAGTTCTACACTTGACACCAAGAGTTTTTACTTTTACTGCATTCTGTTCTCCTTGATTACTAATAATGTGTATCACCCCTTACTAAAATCATCAGTCGACCCCTTCTTTCTATAGCTATGTGTCATCTAGTGATCCACTGTGTGCCACATACACCTATTAACACATCAGTACAATGTCAGTGTGCTTGGAATTGTCGCCCCTAAAAATAATATCTGTAAGGAAAATACAAACCGGATTCCAAAAAAGTTGGGACACTAAACAAATTGTGAATAAAAACTGAATGCAATGATGTGGAGA
>JBBPDE010000155.1:13103843-13118499 GCA_037974605.1 Nannopetersius ansorgii | reverse complement strand
CCGTGATTTATGTTCTATTCTGAATAAAGTATTAGAAGTTGGCACCTCCACATCATTGCATTCAGTTTTTATTCACGGTTTGTATAGTGTCCCAACTTTTTTGGAATCCGGTTTGTATAGTTGATGACTAAAGTTCATGGAAAGAGGCCCTGTCAAGTATCCAGACACGTTTTTTTTTAAGTAGATTCAGCTACTTTAAATCCTCACAGCAATGTTCCAAATTTTTACTCATGCATCCTATGCTGGTTAGTAATGCTCCAGGTGCTGTACAAACTGAAGACGGCAAAGGTGTTCGAGAAGGCACGCAGTAAGGAGGAGAAGCAGAGTACAGAAATTGTGGATGAGGACCCGTTTGCCATCCAGCTCATGTCATGGTGCCCAGACAGCCGCATGCTATGTGTGGCTGGAGTGTCCGCCCACGTCATCATCTACAGATTTAGCAAGCAGGAAATCACCACTGAGGTCGTACAGGTAAGGCCTGTAGATTGGTGTGTATATATTGTGTCTTGCTATGAAATGTCATCCAAAGGATCATTAATGCATATGCGTATATATTTGGACAGTGTATAGTATGCATATGCATTGTGTGTGTGTGTGTAGTTTAACCTGCATGCAGAAATGCATCATGTTTGCAATTAATGTGTTTGCATGGCTGAATTTGTTTTCATAAGAGAGTGCTAATCAACTGATAAATTGTCTCTCTCCTCTCAACCTAAAAATTTAGTTTATGCTTTCTGAAGTGGAATAAGTGCCATTTCTCAGTGGTTCTGACCTCCCACTCCTACCTTTCTTCATTCTCCCCCTCTTTCTGTCTGTCCATCCCTCTCTTTCTGTCTCTGGGAGATGAGTTATTTCAGACTCTTGATGACAGCCATGAGTCACATTGATGATAATAATATGCTTCTCCAGTCTTCATTCAAATAGTGTGTGTGTGTTGCTGAGAGAAGTGGATAGGAAGGAATAACCTATTGCTGTGTTTTCTTTCCATTATGTCTTGATATTACATATATAAACATTTCTATAGGTACAATTCAGCAATCTTTTGACAAATAGAATAAATGATTAAAAATAACAGCAATTAAGGCTTCCATTATACTTTTTATAATAAATGACAATACTATGTTTTTAGCAATGGCCCTGGTTCCCAGTCCTGGCCCAAAATTGCCACTTTCCTGGATATTTCAGTGTTTTCCCTGAAATGTCCAGGAAAACACTGGATAACACATCAGTGATGGTCCGAGAGACAACAAAAATTACAGTTATGAGTTTAATCAAGTTATATGAAGAGTTAAAAACATCAAACAGAAATCTTTGGTCAATTTTTGGTCAAATGTGATAACCGAAATTATCCGCAGTCGTAATTCATATAACGGTCCAAGTAATCCAGTGGCAAATGGCAATAAAAAACACATAATCCATTGAGGCATAAAACAAAGCAAAAAAAAAACCAGAAACATGAGCATCATATGCAAGTCTAGAGGCATAAGGCAAAGTGTAAACAAATGGCAACAAGAATCAAAGCTAGGAGAACATGAGAATACAGACCACTCAATACATCATAAAAGGCAATACTTCCCAAAGGTACTTTCTACAATTAGTCCTTAACCCTAAAAATACCGCTGGGGTCAAAAACGATCCCACCACATCTTTCACTTTGTGCCCTACAAGTACCAAGCATACGATTTTTTGCTAATTTTTCATTGATATGCACAACATGCTTACAGAGATCTTCTTTTATTGTTCACTGGAGTTTGTCAAGCATCCATTGTTGCACCAAGTACCTGTAGAAACCTTGAACCCTCTACTTTTCAAATATGTATGTTTTAAAATAAAATTGATGGCGCTTTGTAAATATGATAAAAAGGAAGCGTGCTATTTTCTGTCTTGCTGCATGTTGTAGCCATGTCCCTCAGGTATTCAGATCTAAAACAGCAATCATTGTGCAACAGAAGGTGGTGAGAACACTCCCCATTTCACACTGTAAACAAACACATACTCGTTCCACACACTGAAAACTGGCTTTAGAGAGAGAGTTAGACACGCAAAGTCTGATTTATCTGGTGAGGACAGCGAGGATGAACAGAGGCACTTGGAGCTTCTCTTGAGTAAGTAGCCTAATATCTGTTCTACTAGCTGCTGTTGGTGCTTTTTCGGTTAGCTTATGAAGCTATATCTGGTCTTTTGCTGGCCAGTTGATCTTATGGCTAAAATCTGTATAATGAGTTTTTTGGTTAGCTTATAAGTAGAATGAAGCTATATCCTGTCTTTTGCTGCCCAGATGATCATATGCAGGGTGCAGGGAAGGACAACATGAACTCTGTGGAAGTGTGGATGTAATGTGTACCTTTGCCTTAATCAGAAAATAAACTGTTGCTTGGCATCAGGATTAGACTGCTCATTGTATTGTTATTTATACTTAAATACTTACACTTATATATTTATACTGTTTTTTTACATACACTATTTTTGTGATGTTGATACTTATTTCTTCCATTTTACCATGTGTAGCAGAATCTATGTTCTACCAACAATAAATGCATGTGACAAATAAATTCTTAAACTCTGAGTATTTAAGGATTTTTTAAAGATTTAGAAGATTTAGTTAGCACAAAAGCTTTGAGAGCAGGGCTAGGCAGACAATGACAGCCATTTGCACATGGCCATTAACATGGGGACGGGGAAGTTGCAGGTGTGAAACACTCATCTAATTAATATGCACTTCAAAGAGCAGAGACAAAGTACCTAGTGTGGTTCCTTTACAAATGAAACTACACAACATTTCTGAATGCTCTCCTTACCTTTTTGTTGCCAAGACATATGTTTCAAACTTCTTGCTCAGATATATTTAGGATGTTTTTTTTTACTTTGTTTGAATACCTCTGAAAATACCTCTCAAAAGTTTTTGTCATATTTACACAATATTTTAAAAAACATAATTAAACATTTAATTACATTCTCTTTACTCACATATTATTGTTGCTGATGCTTTTCAGACTATAATAATATTTGTCACTTTGGCATAGATGATTTTAGTTAGATGAAATTGCCTCAAAGAGCCAGAAAGGCCTCGGACCTCAGAGGGTTAAGTTCATATGAGTGTAAAGGCAGGTGAGGCAATACTTTTGGCAATATAGTGTATTTCAAGTCAAGTCAAGTAGATTTTATTATCATTTCTACCATATTCACAGTACATAGTAAGAATGAAACAATGTTCCTCCAGGACTATGGTTCAACACAAGAGCAGAACAGAACACAAGGGCAACAATACCACTAAATGAGACCGGACAAGATGACCAATGACAATGTCAGTGCAAATGACAATGGCTACCTTGAGGATAAGCACAGTAATAAGTATGTGCAATTTTTGAACAGCAATAATTATGATAGTGCCATTTGTAGTTGCATAAAAACATGACAGAGAGTAATGTGTGTTATACAGAATGTGTAATATAAAAAGAGTATTTTAACTGGATTTTAAAGTCTGAGTTGTCCAAGGGGGTAGGGTTGAGGAGTCTGATGGCCTGAGGGAAGATTCTTGTAGTAGAGGCCTGTATGCTACGGTACCTTTTACCAGATGGGAGGAGGGAAAAGAATGTGTGAGAGGTGAGAGATGAATTGTGGTGGCTTTGTGGATGCATTGAGTGAAGTAAATGTCTGTGACAGAGGGGAGAGAAACTCCAATGGTTTTCTCAGCTGTTCTCACAGCCCTCTGTAATGTTGCTCCTGATCTTGACTGACTGAGGTCTCCCAGTCAGGAAGTCCAGGACCCAGTTGTAGATGGAGCAATCTTAGCTTCCCAATCAGTGTTGAATGCTGAACTGAAGTCTATGAACAGCATTCTAACATGAGTGTCCTTTTGGTCCAGGTGAGTGAGGGAAAGGTGAAGGGTGGTGTTGATGGCTTCATCTGTAGAATGGTTGGAATGGTATGCGAACTGCAGGGGGTCTAGTGAGGGAGGTGGTTGTGACTTGATGTGCCTCCTGACGAGCCTCTGGAAGCACTTCATGATGATGGGTGTGAGTGCGACAGGATGATAGTCATTGAGGAGGACACTGATGATGTCTTTCGCACTGGGATGATGGTGGTGGTTTTGAAGCACGTTGGAATGAGCGTGGTGCTCAGAGAGATGTTAAAGATGTTAGTGAAAACATCTGCCAGCTGTTCTGCACATCCTTTGAGCACGCAACCAGGAATGTTATCTGATTCAGCAGCTTTCCGTGGGTTGACTCTGAGCAGAGTTTTCCTCACATCAGCCACAGTCAAACAGAGTATCTGGTCGTAGGGAGGTGGGATGGACTTCCTCACTGCCTTGTCATTTTGGGCTTCAAACCGTGCATAGAAGTTGTTCAGTGCATCTGGAAGGGAGGCCTCACTATCACAGGCAGGTGGAGATGCCCTGTAGTTGGTAATGGCCTGAATGCCCTGCCACATGCGCCGTACATCCCCAGTGTCCTTGAAGTGGCTGTGGATTTTCTGGGCGTGGGCACATTTCGGTGCTCTGATGGCCCTGGACAATCTCTGGCTCTTGCTGTTCTCAGGGCAGCCTGGTCACCTGATTTGAAGGCGGTGTCTCAGGTTATCAGCAGCGCGCGCACCCCTGCAGTCATCCACAGGTCATTCACAGCTCCTGGTCGGAGCATGTGGTGATGTTCTTGGAGACTGTAACATTATCGATGCGCATGCTGATGTAGCCATTGACCAACGCTGTGTACTCCTCCAGGTTGGTAGAGCCGCTGTAGGTTGCAGCCTCCCTGAACGTGTCCCAGTCGGTGTGTTCAAAGCAGTCCTGGAGAGCAGAGATGTCTCCTGGGTGCTAGATCATTTCTTTGCTTCTGGACAGGCTTGGCATGTCTGACGAACGGTTTGTAGGCTGAGATGCACATGATGGACACGTGATCTGAGAATCTGAGGTGGGAGCAGGGCTCAGCGCAGAACGCACTGGAGATGTTTGTGTAAACACGGTCCAGCATGTTCGCACCCCTAGTCAGAAAGTCCATGTGGTGGTAGAATATGGGGAGAACTGACTTGAGGTTTGCATGGTTCATGTCACCAGCGATTATGAACAGTCCGTTAGGATATGAGTTTCGGAGCTGGCTGATGGCTCCATACAGTTCTGGCATCGCATTGTTTGTGTTAACACTGGGTGGAATGTAGTCTCGCGTAGCCAGACCTTCAGACTGACGGCTAAAGGTCTGGAATTCATGGCAGGTTTCTTTGGCCAAGGCCCGCCCATAAGGCCGTTTGACCGACATGTCAAACAACCAATCACAGTTCCTTTCGTTCAGCGTCACGTTTCGGGGCGTTCGGGGAAAATCAAAGAAGGAGAAGAAGAAAACAAGCAGTAAGTCATTGATCTGTGCACGTATAACAACAATGGCGTCTGCATTACTGATCAATCTGCATTACTAATCAATACTGAGTAAATCAGTAGGATCACACATCTGTGATCACTTGTCTGTGATCACACGTCTGCGTTTTGTTTCCCGGCAGACCGAAAATAAACGCGACACTTGCGTCCCCTGGAAATCCGATAAAATTCAACCAATCAGAGACGACTTCGACATTCCTGAAGTGTTTCCAGTTAAGTGCACCATATGCAGCAGACGTTTAGCCAACGTTCCGTGGGCGTGACGTCTGAGGCTGAGACTAGGTGGAATGTAAACCACGACTATGAGCACAGTGTCGAATTTTCACAGTAAATAAAGTGGCCTACATCTAACACATCTATCAGATGTGGTCCAGTTTATTGTCCAGGGAACGTTGGCGAGGAAAATGGACGGTATTGCCGACCGGGTAGCATTAGCTTTTAGCCTAGCATTGACTCCCCCTTTCTATGAAGGTATTTGCGTTCAGTGCCTCTATTTTTCATTTTTGTAAGACATGATTCACCCAGGTTGCCAAAATGTAGATGCCATTGCAGTAAAAAGTAAACAGCGTTTCATGTTTTTAAATATTGTGACAGTTTTGGCTGATGTCTGTGGAGAAATACCTATAAGAATACGTGGGATCTTTTTTGACCTAATCAGTACTAAGAAGGTTACAGAAATTCTGGTATGTCTAGGGTTATGTAGTACTACAAACAGGAAGTCCTTAGGTAAACTTAGTTTATGTCCATAGCTCCCCCATCGGCAAGGAGGGCGAACTGGGGCGCTGGTTGTCACAATAAGCTTCCATGCACATATACACTATATTGCCAAAAACACCTCTCCCAACTTATTGAGCTCAGATGTTCCAGTCAATTCCATGGCCAGGGGTGTATAAAAGCAAGCACCTAGGCATGCAAACTGCTTCAACATTTGTGAAAGTACACTTTGCTCTCAGAAGCTCAGTGAATTCAGTCACGGTACCATGATAAAATGCCTCCTGTGTCCATTTGTAAAATTTCCTTGCTGCTAAATGTTGCACGGTCAACTGCTTGTCTTATTATAACGAAGTGGAAGCAATTGGGAAGAAAAGCAACTCAGACACAAAATGGGCCACATAAAATCACAGAGTGGTGACAGTGCATGCTGAGGCACACAATGTGCAAAAATTGCTCTTCAGTAGCTACAGACCTCCAAACTTTGTGTGGCCTTCAGATTAGTTAAAGAACAAACTTCATGCAATGGGTTTCCCTGGCCGAGCAGCTGAATCGAAGCCTCACTGGACTCAGTGAGCAATGAATCATTTTCTCTGGAGTGACGATTCTTGCTTTCCTGTCTGGCAATCCAATGAACGAGTCTGCATTTGGTGGTTGCCAGGAGAATACTTGCCTGACTGTATTGTGCCAAGTGTAAAGTTTGGTGGAGGAGAGATTATGATGTGGGTTTTTTTCAGGGGTTTGGCGTAAATCCCATGAGTTCCAGTGAAAGGAACTCTTAATGCTGAAGCATACAAAGCCGTTTTAGACAATTTTATACCCTCAACTTTGTGGGAAGAGTTTGGGAACGGCGCCTTCCTGTTCCAGCATGACTGCACAAGGTCCACGGACATGGATGAATGAATGTAGTGTGAAGGAACATGACTGACCTGTACAGAACCCTGACCTCAACCTGATAGAACACCTTTTGGATGAATTAGAGCGGAGACTGTGAGCCAGGCCATCTCACCCAACAACAGTGCCTGACCTCACAAATGCTTTCCTGGAAGAATGGTTAAAAAATCCCATAAACACACTCCTAAACCTTGTGGACAGCTTTGCTGAAGAACTGGAGCTGTTATAGCTTCTAAGGTTGGGCCAACTCCATATTAAAGTCTCAGTATTAGGAATGGGATGTCATTAAAGTTAATGTGTGAGCAAAGACATGCTTCCCAATACATTTATCAATTTTAGTTGTTTCTCCTGTCTACACAAAATTGGCTGAAAAACAAGCACTCATTACATTATTTGCTACATATTGGTGCTGTTATAAATGGTATTTGATTTGCTGTTTTTAAAGTGACACCAAGTACAATTTTCTACTAATTAGAAGGCAGTGAATTTGTGAGGTCAAGATGGTTAGCCAACATACAGTACTTGCCTCGTACAGTTTACCAACACACAGCTATGAGCCTTTAACAGTGTAACTGCTAAAAGATAAAAGCATGGTTTAGATGCAATTATTGTAGTACAGTCTGATTGGCTCAGCATGATCAGTGTGCTCAGTACAGATGTAAGAGTGATGATTAGGGTGAGTGCCATCAGCTGTTGAATGTGCTCAGCACAGCTTAATTGGAGCAAATTGAGCCCATTACCACCTCGAGTCCCCCTGCTTCACATATATACACACACCAATTAGTGTGCCCTAATTTATGGATAGTGACACTGGTGGGAATCGCTTAACTTATTAAATTTCACCCATGCAAATTTTAATTTGTTTAACTGATTTGTTTGTGTAACTTTTTGTTCTAAACAAAAAAATGCAAGTCAAATAAATCACTTTACTCAGATGGTGGAAGCTTAAATGTGGCTCACAGTTGAAAGCTGGCTGTCCTTCTTATAGAACTTCAGACACACAATATCGGTCAGACATGAAACTGTTACATTTGTATCCCATGGTGGTTCTTTGCACAGGAACTTTGATTATATTGTAGCTAAAAAGTAATAGAAGCTTAAGTTGTGCTTTACAACACATAGCTACATAAAGTATTAATCTTGAAGCCCGAAAATGTTTATTTTGTGAGTTTCTAAAGATAACAATAAGCATAATCCAAAACATAAACCCTGGAAGACTGAGAGGATTTGATGTCTCTGCTTTTCTGGAAAAAAATCTACATATTCTACAATCTACTATTCGTGTTGATATTATAAGGAATATTTAAATGTAGATGGGTTTTTGAATGAGGCATAATGCAGGACAGCCAATCAGAGCAGAAGTCATCTGCATGTGTCCATCTTAACACATGAGCAAATCAGCTTGTTTAATTCTAAAGGATAAACAGAGGTTAGAAAACAGTAATGCATAAATGAATTATTTTTAAAACACAAAACAAAATGTATGTCATATGTGAACATGAGGTAAAGTAATTAGTGATATCATGCAAATAATTACTAACTCAAGATGCAGTTTGCTAAATTGATATAAAACATGTCTTAGTTGATTGATTACATTTGGACAAACTGGAGTAAATTCGTTTTTTTTTTGACACACCATAAAGATGTCACCTTAAAGATCATTTCTGGTTAACTACAACTCATTGATATGGGGTTCGTCTCCAGCAGTAGCAAATCTGTGCAGTGTATTTAAGGCAAATGTAAAGAATTTATTTATATATGTGTGCTCTTTCAGTTATTGGAAGTCAGACTGCAGTATGAGCTGAGTGAACTAGAGTCACCGGAAGGAGGTGGGTACCAGACACCAGCTCCTACCACTCCGAGCACCTCACCTAGCCCACAGACCTCCGGCCCCCAAACACACCATTCCACCAGCAGTAACTCATCAGATGGCATAAGAGATAATGTTCCCTGTCTGAAGTGAGTCCCATTTTGTTGTCTTATTACATTCTATTTATCTTGGCTACTTTTGTTTCAACACTCTGATTGCCCATCTTTATTATTTTTTAATTCTTTTTTTTCTACTATATCTTTTGAAATATCCAAATAACCTACCAAAGCCTTACAAACATATTTATAAATATGTTCTTTAATAGCTACGGTTATGATGTTATACAACCTTTGCAGAATGTTTCTGTATGTTTCCATGATAAACTGCTGCATTTTCAAAGAGGACTACGTTATTAATTATTTAATATATTGTAATGAACTAGGTTGGAAATGGCAGCAGCACTCACCACCGTTAATTTGCCATCATGACTTTTTGAAGAAAACTACTATACCCGTAACAGTGCACACTTTTCATCCATAGAAAATAATTATCAAATGAAAAATTAGTTAGTCTAAATTTAGATGTAGACAGAAACTATGTAGGCAGAGGATTTTTTGCAACATTATGTAAATCTTATCCAAGCTCCACAATAGCTAAGGAAATTTTGGTGCCATTTAATGTCAGTGACCTTCTCCTCTAATGGTTATTTACTAGGGTGGTGTCTCACTCTCTCCCTCTCACTTTTTCTCTCTCTCTCTCTGTCTGTCTATCTGTTTCTCTGTTTCAGGGTACGCAACAGCCCTCTGAAGCAGTCTTCAGGCTATCAAGTAGAGTTGGTTGTGCAGTTGGTGTGGGTCAGTGGAGAGCCTCCCCAACAGATCAGCAGCCTGGCCATCAACTCCTCGTATGGCCTGTGAGTTTCTAGAGCTTAAAAATGCATCCTTATATTTCCTCTTACACAAGCTTGCTCTCTTCTTCTGTCTTCGCTTTCTCATACCCCTGGCTACACTCTTTCCATGTGTTTTTCTATAAATAGGCTTGCTCTGGGCTTTTTTTGAAACCAGTGATCTGGAATATTATATCTATTTCTGATGGCTTGTACATTTTCTTGACAACTGACCTATTTTGGAAGTCCAGGCCTCTTAAAGCCACTTCTTACCTGCATGACTAGTATTCATTCTGCACATGCATTTAGCTTTTGAAATGTGTGTCTATTACACTCCAGAGTCTCCAGACAAGAGTACATTGTGCACTGCTTACTGTTACATGATATACATGTGTGTAATGCACAATAACACAGTTATTATGTGATGCACAGTAAAACAGAAATAGGTCATTTGAAAAAGAAATACATAAAATAATGGTTGCACACGAAACTTTTTTGCTGTTCATATATAATATGTTACCTTTAGTGATGTTATCTTTAAAAAATAAATTGCAATTAGCATTCAGTAAATGGTGTTCCATCATGTGTTGTCCTTTTGTTTGTGGTAAAGGGTGGCGTTTGGCAATACTAATGGCCTTGCAGTAGTAGATTACCTCCAGAAAACTGTTCTGTTGAATCTGGGAACCATGGAGCTGTATGGATCCAATGACCCCTATCAGAGGCAACCCAGATCACCTCGCAAGAGTAGACAACCTTCTGGAGGTGAGTCACTTGCTTCACTCCATTAGGAATTGTTGAGACTAGAAGGACCACACACCAAGAGCCTAACTGAAGTTAAATAATAAAAGTAAATAAATTGTTGTATAATGGTAATGTCTGCATTTTCTAAACACAGCTTTGTTTTAGTGTTCAAGTAGACTGTTCCGAATGTAATAGAATAGAATGTAAATGCCCAAATGGAATATTACCGAAATAGAGAATATTTTTTACATTATTACATTGCCACATTCTGCTTGTTGAAAGCAAGTGAAAGCCACGGGAACTCCAGCTAAGTAGCAGCTAACTGACATGTCATCTAAATCTCTAACACTGCTGATTATCCCACTTTTCTCATATGGAACCATCCCCTGCCTTCCTCCCAGTGAAGACTTTTTTTCATTCTACTTGTCCCTAACCAACTTCATAAAGGCCACCCAAAAGACAGCAGACCTGCTGGTGACAAAATATGCCCATTGACCTTCAATGGGTATTGAGTCTGCTAAATGAGTAGGTCAGAATAAACACTGAGCCAAACACTTGATTTCCCAACAATTGCAGGTATATATCAAGTGAGTATTGTGCAAAAAAGACAAAACACAGAATTCCCCACAGTGTTTTGCATCTAGTATAAGGCATGTTTGCTTTTTGTGACTAGCTGTGGTAGAAACTGGGAATTGGGGAAGTGGGAAACCTATGATGGTAGAGGAAAGAACAAGAGCTCTCATGAGGCTGCATACATAAAATATAGCACATGGAAAACGACAATACTGTTTATAAGGTCGTAGGTAATCTTATCAGTTTTGTGAGCTGAAGTTGTTCTGAGGGTTTAATACAAGGATTACAGATATAACACTCAAAGGAGCACCACAAACAAACACAGGTGAGATTAAAATCTGTTACATTTAATCTGATACTTTGAAATGTATTTCACAGCTCAAGCAGCATAATCTATCTCCAAGGCACAAAACATTTTTAGAGCAATGAGCTATGAAAAACACTCTTAGTAGTAATGCCTTGTTTCATTTGTGTGAGTGAGTGTGTGTGTGTGTGTGTGTGTGTGTGTGTGTGTGTGTGTGTGTGTGTGTGTGTGTGCGTACACACGTTTGTGAGAGGGAGAGAGAAAAAGAGATAAAGAAACTGAGAGAGAGGCATGAACATGTATCCCATGTATTACGAATTATTCTACTGATGGTCAAGCAGATTTTTCACTCGGGTCATTCCTACTATTCACTGCCATTTTAGCATGGTAACTCTATCAAAAAATACAAAATTTTAATTTTATAAGAAAAATGTATTGGTCCAGCTAAGGATATTAAAGTATAATATTTTTAAAGTATAATATTAAATTCTTCACATGACGTGCCAAATGTCCATCCTGTTACGGGATGTTGTCATTTCTATTAATAACTGTTTTGAATGCATAGTTATTGTCATTTACCTCGTGGCAAGGAGCAGGCTGGAGACCAGAGTTCCATGCTGTGGTTGTACGTTTATTCAAAAAACTAGAAAACAAAACCTGGCACTAGGGCCGCAAGAAACAGGAACAGGAAAGCAAACAAACGGGACAGAATCAGGTTAAAGCAGGCGTAATGTGAGGCGATGGACAGATAACGGGGAATACACAAAACAGAACTTAAATACTGACAGAAATCAAAGAACAAAACACAAACAGGTGAAAAACCAAAACACGTGACACATGAACAGAACTGAAAGCCAAAATAAAAGACCTCAAAACACTAACAAAACAGGATCAAAACCAACAGAAAAGCAGTGGCCCCTAGTGGCCACTGACCGACCCGTAACAGTTATAATAATATTTACATTTGCTAAGAGCTACAATGTCCCTTATTTCAATCTGCAAGGAAATTTTAAGGGAGTATTCTAAACAAGCATTATATTGAAGGAAATCAGGTTCAGTATTAAGGCACAGTGTAATTTCAACACATTTCTTTTAGATGTAAAAGGAATATAAATGGAATTTGGCCCAATTTTTAAGGAACTTTTTTTTTTGCTGATTCATTCCCTTCAAATAACCACAGAGGCAAGCATTATATTTGTTGATTTGATTTAATTATCATAAAAAACACACACAGGTAACAGGGTGGACAGGAGGTAACAGGGTGGACATCACACCAGTGAACAACAAAATATTACATTAAAGAAACTTTGAATACCACCCCCTCTTATTCAAGGGTTGTGGCTCTTTCATCAGACATACAACCTGGTCATCTTTGTACCAGGTAATGTCCTCTCATGGACTTGGCCAGTGGAACTTGTTGGTCCCATACTTGTGCATGCATTTCACTTTAACATCATCTTCAACCTCCAGGATGATTCCAGGGTAGGGTTCAGTACACCTTTGTCTGCCTGGTAAAGACAAGTTAACACCATCTGGAGCCCCCTTTCCATGGCTGGCCTCAAAGAAGTTCCAGCTGATGTCTTTAAAACCTTTTTTGAATGGCTCTTTTGAGAGCAGGTGAAAGTTGCTGTGTAGCTGGACCATTGCTGAAGACATGGAGGTGATTGATTAGAGGGTATCTTTCCCTCACCATGTCTATCACAGGGTCAAGGTGGGCCCATATAGCAGGGGCCCATATCATGCTGCCTGGAAGTGCAATAGAGCAGAAAGTTACTGGTGACTGTTCAGCTGCAGTGTACAGTACTCTGGTATGTAGGGTTGCTTGCTGGTGTGAGCCTCCAAAATGGACTGCTTGTATTTCTTGAGAATACTTACAGGAGTAGTTCTCACTGAAATCTACATGCAGCAGACATTCATCGTTTTTAAAAAATTCTCGCAATTGTCTGTAGGCCCTGTACTGCCATCAGATATTAAAGATGTGCCGCATAAATCTGAATAGTCTGTCATGAAATTCATCTGCAAGTGCATCCTCTGTTGTCGTCACAGTTGTCTTCACAGTAATTGTTGACTTTTTCCCAGACACCACTCCATCATTGGTATTCTCTTCCAGAGGCAAAATCATGTTTGATCATTCAAATCCAGAATCTACCTAATCAACAAAGCATTAAACTGTCAACTTTCCTCTAACCTTGGGGGTCCTAGCCTCAAATGCTGTCCTGCCTTTGGCACTATCCCTCTCCCTCTTTTTCGTCCTTCCTCTATGTCCTGTCTCCACTTTTCTTTCTCTTTATTGAGACATTTCTCTCTTCTCTCAGGGTCAGCATCACAACGTGCCCTGTAGCGCCGCTAATTTTCAGCAGCACACAATGGTGCCATTCCCTGACAAATACATGCATACTATTTAAAATAATATTTTTGGAAGTATTAATATATACAAAATTAATATTAATATATAATAAGTTAATAATAAATACCAATAACACTTAAAACACAAACTTTAGGCATCTTACATCCACCCTGTTACTATATATAAGAAGGGGGAGATACAGATAGTTAAGTGTATGTGCCATCTGTCACACTTGTACTTCCCGGCTTGTTGGTATTCCTCTCCTCCTGTCTATGACCCCGCCAGATTAGGTTCCTCAGCCGAACCTCAGCCCACGCTGGAGCAGGACAGTCCCCCTGGTTCAAGTTCACAAGCACACAGCAGCACATACAGTTTCAACTGAGCTTCCTTACCAACACAGCAGATCCATACAGAGGCTGACTCACAGCACTGCAGACAAGTACAGTTTCAAAGGTGCACTTGCACCGTCACACAGAAGGAGAATACAGATACTCTTACAAATCACACAGCAAGGATCAGAGTGATACTCTTTCTACCTTGTCTTCCAAAGACAATCCCTCAAGCCTAGGTTGTAAAAGAGTGACCACGTACTGGCTCTCTGGTTCAGCCAGGCTTTAAACACACACACAGCCAATCACACGATGCAGACACTTACAGCTTAAACTTAGGTACAATTAGAGACAGGTGGACATGTTGTTAGGTACCTAGCAACCCAACTGCTGTGGCTTCTCCACACCTGGGCTCCATCAGCATCTAACGATCACTCGTTACCATGCACACACACAAACCAGTTTGGTGCAGTTTAGTGACCTCAGGATCAGGTCTCTGCTTTTTGCAGATGATCTGGTTCTGTTGGCTTCGTCAGGCCGTGACCTACAGCTCTCACTGGAGTAGTTTGCAGCCGCTTGTGAAGCGTCTGGGCTGAGGATCAGCACCTCCAAATCCGAGACCATGGTCCTCAGCCGGAAAAGGGTGGAGTGCCCTCTCCGGGTAGGGGATGAGATCCTTCCCCAAGTGGAGGA
>JBBPDE010000155.1:13078652-13103743 GCA_037974605.1 Nannopetersius ansorgii | reverse complement strand
TCACGAGCTTTGGGTTGTGACCGAAAGAATGAGATCGCGGATACAAGCGGCCGAAATGAGCTTCCTCCGCAGGGTAGTGGGTCTTTCCCTTAGAGATAGGGTGAAAAGATCAGTTATCCGGGAGGAGCTCAGAGTAGAACCGCTGCTCCTTCACATCGAGAGGAGTCAGATGAGGTGACTCGGGCATCTGATTAGGTTGCCTCCTGGACGCCTCCCTCTGGAAGAGCTGGACAAAGTGGCCGGGGAGAGGGAAGTCTGGGTTTCCCTGCTTAGGCTGTTGCCCCCGCGACCCAACTCCGAATAAGCAGGAGATAATGGATGAATGGATGGATGGATGTCAAAGACTACAGTGCCTCCAGTCTAGACACCTCAACTAATAGTACAGGAGTATTTCAATCAATAAATATAATGAGCAAGAATATGGTGTGACAAGCATAATTGCTGCTTGTGCTACCCATACTTTGCATCTAATTTTAGTTCACCTTTAAAGAAAACATTCAGGGAAGAGTTTTGTCAGTATCAGCAGCTACAGGGTGCAGATTATATTTCAGTGTTTCTGTGTTCTGTACAGCTGTAGACAGCATTACTCATGGACTAATTTAAAATAAGGGGGAAAAATAGGTTTCCCAGTTCCAATTAGCTCTCCATTGCAGACAGTGCTTAACTTGCTTGTTTGCTGCTTGGCATAAAGACTTGTCCTTTGAGTTTCTGTCTGAAGCAGTCTCATTTCAAAATGCACTAAATCCTTTGCTAAGATGTATTGTTTGACACATTACTCCTACCTCCTGTTTCCTTGATGTCACTACAGAACATTTTTTTTCTTCACTTTTTTGATGTTGTTACTTAATTTTTTCAATTTCTTTGTCACTAGTGTTTCTACAGTTTCATAATTCATAAATGCGATCATGAGTATCAAGACAGATATAAATTTTCATGCTTTTGACTGGTCATTTAAGCTAAAAGAGTGCTCATGCATAAGAAACTATGGGAGCACATATCGGACAATTAGAAAAAAACGATCAGTGCTTGCAATATAGTAATAGGCTGGTGAATCAGGGAGGCATGATAAGATTGCCCAAAACTGCTGTTTGCTGTGGTCAGTTCTGGCAGTGCTGAAGGATGCAACATTAGTGCTGCTGCTGTCTTGGTCACTCTCAAGAAGACAAATCTGGTTTTGGGGTCAAGATACCTTGAACGCTCTAGACAGCAACATGACTCTAGCTGCATTCAGACTCTAACTGAACTCCGCCTGGATATGACTGAGCTAATGACTGCTAGATATGATCTAAACTTGACCTGCATTTCCCCATCTATGATGTTTTCCATGATTCCGTGAATTGCAATGTGGGCAAATAGAATAACTTGATAAAAACAAAAAAAGCTCCGCTGTTTCCATGAGAGGGCTGCAGATTTCATGATATATCATAGCAACAGCATATGATGAGGGTTTCCCTGACTTCATACTACATGTGGGGTAAAGAACCAAACTGAATAAAGTGAAAGTGACCATTTGTCATACGTGAACACACCACAGCACACAGTCTGAACAGCACAAAATTCAACCTCTGCATTTAACCCATTCACCAAGTGAAGCAGGGGGCAGCTATGAACACAGCGCTCGGGGAGCAGTGCGTGGGGACGGTACCTTGCTCAGGGTACCTCAGCTGTGCCTAGCGGAATCAAACCCGGACTTTCTGGTCTCAGGGCGAATGCCCTAACCACTAGGCTACCAACTGCCCTTTTTTTTTCTTTTTTAAATAAGTAAGCTAAGGCATGTGTAAAACTTAAAAATGGCTTATTCAGATACAGGTTAGGCATTCACCATACACTTATGGCAGCAGTGATCTCTCACTGAAGTACCTTTGCCCTGCACACACTTGTGTTTCCGTGCTTAAACACATCTGATTTAACTAACGGTCTATTTAACAGGCCCTTTCTGACCTGAAGTGAGTGCATGAAAGCAGAAAACACACTCAACCAAGCATAACAGTATTTCTCTGGAAACATCGCTGTGACTGTTTTAGGGTATAAAATACTGTTTTGAGGTGTACAATGCAGCACACACAAAAGAGGCAGCAGTAAGCTGCAGTACTATGCAGGGCCAGTGATGCTGCACTGTGACCTCTGCTGGAGGAAAATGGAAGGCATTCTGACTGGTAATGAAACCTTCAGTGCTGTGACTCGCTGACAGATTGCCAGTTGGATTATATGGATCAAGTGTGTGGGTGTGTATGTATGTATGTATGTGTGTATGTCTGTTGGGGTTAATAAGAGACGTTTATCAGTGGGCTAGGGCCGCACATTGCTGATTAGACCAGCTGCGTACAGTCCCTGTCTGTTTGCTTGCATCTCAACTCTGTTAAAATAATTTATCTTTCTTATTAAAGCAAGAGCTAATCAGTAAATGAATTAGTACTAAATCATCACAGACCTGTTTCAAATCATGACAACTTGTGTGTGTGTAATAATTTAGCGGTGTATTATTTTATTACTTAGCTATGACAGACTCGTTGCTGCAGTTTAAAAATAAATTGACTACCCATGGACTACATGTGGGGTAAAGTACAAACTGGTAATTTGACTCTTTTCCAGAACTTTAAATTTGATTCACTGAGGATGATGCAAGTATTTCACTGAGATGATTTTCTCCTGTATTAAAACTGCGTCTCTGTCTACACAGGGCTGTGTGACATTAATGAGACTTCGGCCACGTCAGAGGACCGCTGCAAATCCCCCACCTCAGGTAATATGTCCTTCAGTGCATGCTGCCAGTTACCATCCAAATCTAGACCTGAGAGACCACCTACTCCGCATTTTCCTCCTTTTGGAAAACCTGATTTGATTAATTTCTTTTTAAAAAGAATCATTTTTAACTGAAGGTTGAACCGTCCTTTGTTTTTTGAAGTTATAAAAGGCTGCTGTGTTCAGGCAGAGGACGAGATGTACAATCAACAGAGAACAGGATGTACTATGAATTTGCTGTGTACTTATTTCAGTCAAAATTAAACAAACTGAGCAAAGCAAATTAAGCAAACTGAGTCCTTATTCTGTGCTTAAAATGCCTAGGCTGGTCGTACTTATTCTATCCTTGAAATGCCTAGACTGATCAATTGAATGGTCAATTCTTGTTTCAGAAAGTGATTTTGGTTGTTTTTTGGGCTTTCTATGACACCTTGAGCCATGTTCTAACGCACATAAAACACAAGTAAATGTTTTTGGACTGTTCATAAGTCTTGACAGTTGCAAAAGTGTAAGGCTCATAGAATTCTAGGTTTCCGTCACAATATTACAAGTACATATTTGTAGATGTTAAATGAGCACATTAGTATGTATAAATTGGTTCTGGCTTACTGCCAGAATGAAATCACACAAGTTCCAATTTCATGGCTTTGATTTTGTGTGGTTAAAAATGCTATGGGTTTATACAATTTCATAAAAATATTTTAGTATTACATATTCAGATTGGACTTTTGAGAAAGAGACTTGGGAAATGCACAAATAAACAGAGGAGTTGCAGTTCATTAGCTCCTGTTATTGCATTTTAATTGCTTAACATACTCTTTTCTCCAGGAAAAGGCTCCTTAAGTCTTAATTTATGTGGCAGCTGAGGCTTGTGAATGCACTGTACTGTACAAGGCAATGTAATAAAGTGTTCATTACCTCTGCATTTAAATCAGGAAGCCCTGAGAGCTTTAAACAAACAGAATGTGCAGGAGACAATATTGTTTAGCACGACTGTGTGCACTTTCTTTTGTTTGGTGTTCATCTTGTGAAAATGTTTCTAACCCATTTCTAGGAAACCCTGTTTCAAGATAATGTGTGGGTGTGATGAAGCCCTTGGGCTCAAACATTTTACAATTTAGTAACTTTGTAGTCTTTATCCAAAACTGCAGTAGTTGTTTTTAAAGCCCCTGCCTTTATATATAAAAAAAACTTTAGGTCCTTAAGGAAAATGAGATGGAAGGATTCTTTTCCCAGAGGCACGGTATTTTGTGCATTTTCTACACTGATGCATGGGATGCATAAATCAAGGTGACTTGTGAAGCTGATAAGAAGACAGTCTAATAACCCTTTCCTCAATAAGGAGCATGACATTCACGCCAGGAGTCTGGGGAAGACTTGAAATAGAGATTAGTGCCAAAATGTCAGGATGGAATAACAATGATTTTCCAAAGTGACTTAACTGTCACTCGAAGCAAAGACTGATGGCTATTTGCCTAACAAGTGGTTTGTTCAGGAAATTGTATGGAAAATGGTTTCTGTAATCACTATGCAAAAGCACATCCTGCAGCATTCCACCACAGTGGACAAAAATATTGAATTCTCATTCATTTTGAGTCAGACGTTTCCCTATAAAAGAAAGAAAGAAAAAAGAAGGTAATGGCTAAATAAATACTTGGGTGGGCGTTGTTGGATGACTGGGTCTTTTTGGCTGAGCCTCACTGCATCAATGTCTTGTTCTCAGAAAGAGAGAACTTTTCTAACTGCAGATATGCTTTACTTCCTTCCCCCACGTAAAGTGTTGACGTCTAACCATCAGCAGTTCTACAATGGCGGAGGTAGAGGAGGTAAGATTGGATGAAAAGAGGAATAAAGAGAGTCCACCCTGTTGTGTCCAACCACTGTCTCTGTCCCAAAGTAAGAACAAAACAGTGGGAGAAAAGACCAAAAGAAATACCCAGAAAGCAAGACATTTTTGGATGATTCTAAAGGCAATGTCCTCTGAAGTGTCCATTGCATGCTACATGTATGTAGCATGTGTGTAACATGGTGCTTCCAGCTTGTTTCCCCCATGGCCACCTGTTTGTAATTATGACTTTTAAACCATCTTTGTGGACAGCCCTGTATTCTTGTGCTTATTTCTCAGCGTAGGCATTAATGGACCACTAGTTTAGATTTGATCTGCATAGAAAATGTCATAGTGTTAAAAATAAACTAATACTAAACTGTGACTGAACCTGTTTTGAGCCTAGGAGTACTGAATGTGTTCTAGAGCTTATTTAAATGACATGCATCAATCAAATTTTGTTTTTATTTTTTTCCCTTTTATTTTTTTCCCTTTTTTGACTTAATTCCCCCGAAAAATTCTTAGTTTTTATTTCATTTGATTTGGATTGTTTTTGTAGCTGTTCTATTTTCTTTGATGTTCTGATGTTCACAAAAGAGCGTTGACAAATGCAATTTAATTCTCCACGACCACCTTCACTCCCTGGTCTTGTTCTCCTGTTTGGTGCATGCTCATGGCATGGGGTGCTGGGAATGACTGTTGTGTGTCTGATGCAGTTTATTTTTCCTTCCAGGGCATTGTGAGACCCAGCGTCCACTACCCCGGTTGTGTCTGTTCAGCATGCGGCATTTAATTAAGCAGTTGTTTTGTCTCCGACTTAGTGGTTCCCGTCGCAGTGTCACTTCTGTCTGTTTGAAACCTTTGTGTCCCCTCCTCTGGGTTTTGTATGGCTGTAACTTTAGCCATGTTGTCACATTTCCCCCAAGCATAGAACTGCATGAGTGTTCTAGAAGGTTCTAGAAGGTTTGTAAAGAGGGGTGTTCTCTTTCTTCCAGCAAAGATGTCACGGAAATTAAGCTTGCCTACTGAGCTAAAGCCAGACTTGGGTAAGCTTCGACTTCGTGTTTATATTTTATAGCTTTTTTGAAAAATGGGGTCCTACATTATCACATTTGTCTGGAGTCTTGAGGGTCGTCATTTCAGCCTCATGTCTGAGTCAAAGACTGGTTATATGTAAACATTATGGATAATAAACAGATGTACTGTATGATATCGCTGACAGAAATCAAATCCTGCTCTGTTATATTCTTTCTGCCTTTTACATTGTTGCCTCTGGGTATTGTTATAACATTCTTATTTTACTGGACTGAGATATGGGGACACTCTCCGTTTCATTTTTTTTTCTCTTTTACCATATTGTATTTTTAAATTGGATTTTCAATACATTATTTCACATGTTCTGTGTGTGGCTAGGAAGTTGACACAGAGAGAATTGCAAAACAGTAAAAATTACAAATAGTACTTAATATGACACCAGCAATAGAAAATTGATGTATTGGAACTGAAAGTGCTGTATCGAAATTAAATTGACCTCAGGCTTCTTGGGAATCCTATAAAAAATATTATTTTGTAACCTAGGGCTTTATATGCCAGTAGATGTGTTATATGACAATTATGTCACCAACTGTACCAGCAGACCGAGGTGCTAAACTAATTGAAAGGTTGCCGGAATTTCTTGTAACACCTTTTTTCCCAGCAGTGTCTGGATGCACTGGTGGAACCTTCAATAAAATTATATAGTTCTTCTGCAGTTTTAATCAAATTGAATATACATTTGCAGGCTATGGGACAAAATGTTTCTGCATTCGTAATCTTTCCAGCAACATTTAAACCATGTAGTGATCTAGTACATTAACTTTTGCAAGAAGAAAACAGATCCTGAGTTTTGTCAGTGGTGTCAATGTATCATGGTCAAAACATTCACATGGAGAAGGATGCCATTTATTTGATTTTTTCTTTCAGCGTTTCAGCATAAGCAATGCAACAGTGAAACTGGGCATACTCATTCGGTTTCTTACGTAACCAGTCAAATAAAGCAGCACTAATCACACTTCACCCATGTATCACTATTACAGTGCATATTTAATTGAATCAGCTTGGAATGGGTGCTTTACTTCTTTTTTGTTTTCTCTCTACTGTCCTACTCTCTGTATGTCCCCCGCGGGCTGCCCTACCCCTAGACAACAGGGACAACTCATTCAGCCGCTCACGGAGTTCCAGTGTGACAAGCATTGATAAAGAAGCACGGGAGGCCATCGCGTCATTCTTTTTCTGTGAGACATATACACGCAAGACGGACAGCACCTTGACTCCATCTCTGTGGGTGGGCACTTCCCTAGGCACTGTCCTCACCATCTCCCTAAACATGCCCCCCGCTGGAGAACAGAGGCTACTACAGCCAGTAGTCGTCTCACCCAGTGGTGAGTCACTCCAGGCATACAAGAATCTATTACACCATGAAAGTCACAGTTAGTTTTTAAAATGTTTTGAATAAATGTTCATGTCTTCATTAATTTTCAAATACTTGACAAATTGATTGTTTTTTAAAAAGCCTCCCAATTTTCAAAAATGTGACAAATTGTTTTTAAAAAAAGGCTCCCAAAATGCTTGCTTGGATATAATGGTAAATCATAGCATTACAAAAATAAACCTGTGAGATAATATGTCTTGTATGCTCACAAAACTTCTTTTTTCTTTTACTTGCTTAATTAAAAAGTAACCATGAAAATAAAATATAACTGAGAATATGAAATGGCAGAATGGTCTGTTATGCTGATAAAATACTAATATATAATATACCCGGGTTTCTTACTGGGCCACGGACTACTGATGGGCCTCGAAGGCTTTTGATTGGGCCCTCAAATCTAAAATCAAGAAAGGCCATTGGTCTGCAATTAGTTATTTAATATCATCCAATGTAGTCAAGTGGGCCTTGGCAACATGCTGTGACAGATAGATGGGTCTTAATGTTGAAATGGTTGAGAACCATTATACAATCTCCAATATACAATCTCAATTGTTTATGCACAGGCACTCTCATCAGACTAAAAGGCAGTATCATCCGGATGGCTTTCATGGATGCTACAGGGTCCTTCCTGCCACCCTCCTCTGAGTTGTGGTATGAACCTAATGCTCCAGCCAACGGTGAGGAGAGAGAGAGGGCGAGGAAGAGACGTCCAGCATCCGTCTCTCCATCCAGCTCACAGGAACTTAATGAGCATCATTACGCTGTGGTGTGCTCAGAGAAGCAGGCCAAAGTGATCAGCCTGCCCTCACAAATCTGCATTTTCAAGCACAACATTACTGAGACATCCTTCGTGCTGCGGGCTGATGTGGTGCAGATGGGCACTGGCATCTGTCTGGCTTGTTTCTGTGCAAATGGACACATCATGACACTCAGGTGGGTAGCACTAGCCTTAACTGGAAATTAGACCCATATAACACTACAGTTGTTGACTTTTATTATAGTATAATATAATATAATATAACATAATGAGACATAATGTATTGCATTAGCCTATACTGAATTGCATTTACATTACATTGACAACATCATCATGCACCAGCGTGTTCAACCGATGTTTCAGACATTGTTTGTAAATATCAAAAAAATAAAATGGGGACGCAATCTGAGGAAATCATACTCAGACAAACAATGCATTTTTACATATTTAACCCTGAAGTTTTACCCTGTGGCAGAGTGATGCAGTGCAAGATAATGAAGTTTTTGTTTACAGGAAAGTGCATTCCGCTGGAAATCTAAAATGCCATGTGACAATGTGGTCATTCATTTTTTAAATGTGTAAATGTTTATGGACTTCTACTCAGTATGAGGTAATACATATTATTTCCATTGTTGTGCAGACTGGATGCCTAAATCTTCACAAACTTAACTCAAACTTACGTTAGGTAACACTAAACAGATGGATGCGGTTGTTGAAAGTAAAGTATATACTGTTACATGAAATAAATAGACAAAACTTAGTGCCATAGCTAAAAACAGGAATGGCAACCATCTTGAAGTCTGAATTTTTCTGACCAATCAGCCATAGCACTATAACTATTAACAGGCGATGTGAATAACACTGATTATCCACCTGTCAAGGGGTGGGATGTATTAGGCTTCAAGTATGCAGTCAGTCCCTGAAAGTTCAAGAAAAAGAATAAGGGTCAAGTTTGGTGGTGGCTAAACATCTGGGTCAGAGCATCCCCAAAATAGTTTATTAGGAGGTGTGTGGATTGCTTGCTTGGAGATGCAGCCAGGATGCATTATATGAAGAAGAAGGCGCATGGAGGCTATGTGATGTTCTGGGCTATGTTCTGCTGGGACACATTGGGTCCTGAAATTCATGTGGGTGTTTACCAGACTCTTAACACACCTACCTACTATATTTTGCAGACCAAGTACACCCCTTTAAGTCAATGTTATGGCAGTGGTTTCTTAACAGGGTAATGCGCCACAAAGCAGGTTGTTCAGACATGGTTTGAGGAACACGATGAAGAGTTCAAGGTGCCTCCACATTCTCAGATGACAATCCAACTGAGCATCTAGTCTGATCCATTGTGGCCCCCTCTCACATATTACAGGACTTGAAGGATCTGCTGCTTTTGGTGCCAGATACCACACCACACCTTCAGAGGTATCGCGGAGTCCATGTCTCGATGGGTCAGAGCTGTTTTGGCAGCAGGATGGTTCCTACACAATATTAGGCAGGTGGTTTAAATGTTTTAGCTGATTGGTATGTGTTACTTGTTTGCTACATTAGTTTCTTAGCTCCAGTGCTAAACAAGGTAAGCAAACTTCAGACACTGAGCATGTTTTGACTGATTCACTCAAGAGAAAAGATACTGTTCTGATGATTAAATGGATTGTAGTCGAGCCCTCAAAAGATTCTGTAGTTCTGTGTTGAGCGGGTTGTTTTGATGTGAAGGGATTGTTGGTGGCCAGATGTTAATGGAGCGCCTGTGTTTAGATATTTTTGGTTTGAAACCTTGTCGTCCCCTCCTGTTGTATGGGAAAGTCAGCGCCGGCGGGGCTGTCGCCAGGGTAACACAGATGGGAGGAGACACTGTGCAGCACGAAGATCAGCCCTGTCTGGACTTTGTCTGTCTGTCTGCTGATCTCCCGCCATCTCATAAATCTTCAGCAAGGACAACAGAGAGCAGGCTAACATCTGCACGTCACTCTCTGTCTGTCACAGCGAAGGACAATGCTATCTATTCAACCAGACATTTGTGATGGTGTTAGAACATTTGTGATAGTATTCTTTTTTAAGGTCATAAATAAGGTAACTGCGTGTTTGGGGAGAGAAGTACAACACAAATTGTGTGCCCTGTTATACTTTCCCTTTTTAAGCTTGAGTGGTACTCCACTTCCTGGCCACTAGAGGATTACACGAGAGAAGAGTGTGAAGGTCAAATTTTTCATGAGTACACAGCTTCAAACTCTGTTCACTTTCAGGTTTCTCACCTTTTGCTCTCACCTGTGGAGGCTCTGTCTGCAATACAATCGGACTCAACTACTGAGTTTAAGCTTAGGCTCAGGAATATTGGTTTTTGTAGTCCAAATTTCAGAGTGGACTAGATCTGTTCTGTGCCTACAGTTTGCCTGGGCTGAGACCATTACTGGATGTCAACTACCTGCCTCTGACAGATATGAGGATAGCCAGAACCTTCTGCTTCACTAACGTAGGCCAGGCCATGTACCTGACCTCCCCTACTGAAGTCCAGAGACTAACCTACAGCCAAGACGTCTGTGAGAACCTTCAGGTCAGTAAAAAAAGAATACTTCCCATAGTCGATTGGATGATAGTCTAAAGCATAAACTATTTTTAGGTATTAGACTGATAAAAATTCTCGCTGACACAATTTTCTGCTTACTCTGAACAGTTTTTTTAAGTGTTAGTCATGACTTGCCCACACCCAACCCTACCCCTCCAAACTCCCAAATGCAGATCTACAGCCTGATGAGACGAGTGACCATGATTATGACTTTAATCAGTGTTATATGTATACAGAACATCTAGCTTCCTCTGTCTTTTGTTTAACTTACCCTGTCACTTCAAAGACATACTGTTACATCTGCCACCACTATGTTATGGCAAGTGTGCGATGGTATTTATGTCTGTATGGACTCAAATTTACATAGCCTATTATTTTTATGCCTAATGTGACTTGACCCTGCACTCGTTAACCTCTTTAGAATAATAGGATCTAATAAAAAAACTGTATAATGTAAAATATATTTTTTTCTGTGTGCAGTAGCATGTAAGACTAAAGTAGCAAATGTATAATCCTAAACTTGCTTTGGCAGATCATCTACATTTTGGGTAACTATAATTTTATACTAAACTATCATCTAATTGTGTAATTATGTGTAACTTCCAGGAGATGCTTGGTGAACTGTTCACTCCAGTGGAAACACCAGAGGCTCCAAACAGGGGATTCTTCAAGGGCCTGTTTGGGGGAGGGGCTCAGTCACTGGATAGAGAAGAACTCTGTGAGAATTACATTTTACTCATTTCATGTATACATTTAAAAAGGTTTCCCAAAACACAGGTTGACTTTAAATTGTGTGTGTATTGGGGGGGGGGGTGTATATGTGGGTTGTCAATAAAAAGATCAAGACCACAATGGCATTTTGGCTAAGGTTATCATCTCCCTCTATGAGGAATGACTATCCTGGTCTGGTTTCCTTGTGCCTAAAAATCAGTTCTGTTCTTCAGCTGTGGCCCTCATGGGCATCTGTACTGTGTGTGGTGCTGCTTTACTATTCTAGTACTATGGCAGTCTTTGACTTAATAACATCTAATATGATCCCAAACAGTGACATGACTGTCTTAATGAACCAATAACTTGATCTTTAATTAAAGGATTAGACTTTAATTAAGCATGGTACTGAATAAACGTAACATTTCATCACAGCCTGGTGATGAATAAGGAGTGAAATAATTCCCATGAGGCATTGTTCCTCATTTAACAGAGAATACGTAAAAAAAGACAACTGTAAAAAAAAAAACAATGACTGCAATACAGGCAATAGAATACTAATGTAGTGGACCTGCAACTTCCACAGAATGCTTCAGCATACTGTACTACAGCAACATATCTATGTTTACACTTTACTGGGCATGCCACCATTCAAACTGTGGCATCACATGTGTTTCTGTCAGCCACCTTGGGCAAGGTGGATTCTGCCCAGTTTTCCATCTTGAAATTCTGAATTAGGTAACCCTGCCATTGTTCATTTCTGAGGACATTACTGAGCTGTACTGGACTCTAGCCCTCGAGGACCATGTCTTATGTTGGTGTGACTTTTGTGGCTAAACTGTAGGACCATGACTGTATTAGCCTATTCTGAAAACTTTCCACCCCCTTGACTTTTCTCTTGCTCTCCTCAGTTGGGGAGTCAGGTGCAGGGAAGGCGTCCCGGAGCCTCGCCCAGCACATTCCTGGCCCAGGGGGCATAGAGGGCATGAAGGGGGCAGCATCGGGCATTGTGGGTGACCTGGCACGAGCACGGATAGCATTGGATGAAAGGGGGCAGAAACTGAGTGAAGTGGAGGAGAAGACAGCAGCGATGATGGCTAGTGCCGATTCATTCTCCAAACACGCCCATGAGGTACGAGACTGATCTCAAACCCACCTCAGCAGCTTGCATTTTAACAGCAGCCTATTAATTTAGTTTACAACAATGGATTAACAAAGCTCCTGTTTTCAGCTGAAAAGCTCTATAAATCTTTCCTTAAGTATAGTGTAGATCTGCCAAGATACATGTGATGTGAATTATTTTGTTTATTATATCAGCTTGCAAATAAGGGTGGTTGCCTACTATAACACTCTCTTAGTAGCAAAAGCACAATGATTTACCAATATATATTTTCTTTGAAGCTCAGTTTACAAGCACTGTTTATAATAGTTAGTAGTAGAAATGTTGGAAACTTAATCAATTAGCGATAGTTAAAAAACCCAGGCATGCACAAACCAGCTTAAGTTAGTATAGTCCATGCTAAAAAACAAGACATTAGAAATCATTTCACCCTTCAGCCAAAGTACATATATACTTATTCCAAAGCAACAAACATGATAAAGAAAAAAGAGCCATCCAAAACCTATAACTAAGCACAACTAAAAGCAATCTCAGGCCTAGCCTGAGAACTCATTACAAAAAGAACATTACCATTACAAAATACAACTGTACACCATTAAATAAAAAAGAATAGGGCACTTATGATGGCAATATGCCTTTTTGCACCACAAAACAAAAGAATCATATGTAGAAAAAAAAATCTGTCCAGTGTTGCGGCTGGTACAGCTTGCTCTCTAATGCAGACATACACATGGATAATAAGGCTCAGTTTTACCTTAGCAATATTCATAGCAACAAACTTAACTTAAATTAACTTGTATCTGCACCAGCAGTAACCATGTTATAATATACTGACTCAGCCTTCCTGATCCTTCTTCAGAATTTAACTCTCCACACAATGCTGGAAGATAGTAAACAAATATATAATTTGGTAGAGGATCACAAGACTATCTTCCCCTGTTTACACCTGATACTAAAACAGGGCAGAAGCAGGATCCAAACGAACCAGTAGGGGTTACAGTTGACTGACCAAGACACAGTGTAAACACAGGGATATACAGGTGAGACCACTAACAGATGGGCAGGACTAATGCGGAGCAGTGGCAAGGGAAAAACACGATCAGACCATCGGAAAACACAAGATGTGACTCTCAGTAGAGCCTGTGGTCATCAGTATTTGCTTTTTTGGGTGTTGGTATGCTATATTGCTGATACTGATGCTGTACTTAAGTGAAAGAATTGACATAGGGTATCAGTAATATTTTTATTTTAGAAAAATGAGTGAATGCTAAATGAATCCTAAATGAATGCTTTGTGTAAGAAAAATATGAAAATATAGATACATGTATTGAGAGTTGTCTACTTGTGATGTATTTCTATAGATGATGCTGAAGTGTAAGGACAAGAAATGGTATCAGTTCTGATCTGGAGACCAGCACAGAGCCCAAGGGGTCTCCTGCAGAGCATCATCCTTCACTCATCCCATCCTCCTTTTCTTCCTCCATCTCTACTGCTGTACCAGTGGGATCCCTTATTCTTTCTTGGCACAATGTTGAATACTGTGTTGATCTCAGTCCTGCTGTTGGAACTGCAGGGGGGAGAGTGTGAAAGGACCACAGCTCAAAAAAGATAATAATAGAACCACCTTGACATTCTGCTGTTTTAGTTGTTTTGTTTGTGTATTATTACCACCTCCCTCCAGTGCTGAATCATCTTGAGGGCCATGCAGTACATTTTCCTCATACTCATGCCGTTTGCGTTCACTGTCTTTCTCACAAGGAAAACCAGTAAGGGAGAGTAACGAAACTAAATAATAAAACATAAACAAAAGGAACACTGTAAAAACATACAATAACATTATAGTTAGGAAACAGAAAACATACACAAACTTCAGTATAAATCTTGATGTAAAGCTACTAAAGTGATCAAAGTTGTATTAACTCTTGAATATCAAGTGCACATCAAGAGGAGCGCTCATGTCTGGAGTAAAGCGGGCAGAGCATTTGAATAAGCACCTGTTCATGGGACATGATGTCACTGTAATGGAGGAGATGGGCCACACTAATGAACCCAAGTTTCGCTCTCCTTCCCCTTCATCAAAACTCCTCACAGTTCAGGTTGTGTTTTTTTTCCATACAAGCACCATACCTCTGTTTATTTGTGACACAGTAGTCTCTTCCATCTAATTTATTTATTTACTCTTTATTTTTTTATTTAATGAGATACAAACCCCACAATTTAATGTTTAATATCTATTGTAAATGTTCAATTGAATATTGAAAGCCTTTTGAATGATATTTTGATTCACATTTGGGAATTGTTTATTGTTAATATCAGTACAATAATACTTTACATTAAAGTACCATCTCCAAAGGGTTTATAATTAGTTGATAGATAATCTAGCTTTAAATACTTATGAAAAACCATGCAGATCCATATAAATTGTTCATTGACTACTTATAAACCTAGCTGAATGAAGGAAAAAAGCTTTTTAGATGGTATTTTCATGTGATCTGCTGTCCAGATGTCCAGTGTTGACTTCCATTGTAAACCTTCCATGAATTTTACTGCAGAAAAGGGCTGGTTTGGTTAAAGAAATGGGGAATTATGGCACCATCAGCTGGAATTATGTAATCATTTGGTTATAGTACTCATGTAACACAGTCACAACACTGCTCTGGGAGTGAATGGTTAAATGTGAAGGGATTGTTTGTTTGTTTTTTATTTTTGGCAATTTTGTCCAGTATATACTAGGAATGTTTTATATCTTAAGGGTCATTTTTCTTAGTTTCAGAAGGTTGCACTTTCCTCTGCATATCTCACTTTGAAGTGCTGACTTTTTGTTTGAGACATAAGAAGCACTTAAGGCACATGTTGCGGAGAATAACCTGTACCGCAGGTTTAAGCGATCAGGAATGATTATACATTCAGTTGTTTTCATATATCAGGTCTGGCCTAAAAGTTCACCGATCTCAGGTGAAGTCTGGAGGACGTCACATTCTTGTGGCTGTCTACAAATGAAATGTGGTTTACGTTTCTGGTCGGCTTTGCTTGAAGATCTGTGCTTGCCTTCAGGAAGGTAAACTGGCCTTACTTCAGTGACACATAGGTAATGGACTCTGTGAATCCTCTGAATCACAGTTCACAGTTAAAGGTCACTTTGGGATGGAGACTTCATCTTGTTATTAAAGCCATACCAGCTGTCAAAATTTGTTTTGAGCCAATGCGTGTGCAGTTGGAGATTGAGAAAAAAAGTAAGAAATTACAGCAACCTCTTCATAATGCATTGCTCTGTATTTTCTTGAAAATGTACCTTTAGTGTGATTATATAAATACATTTGATCTAATTTATGGTGTGTAAGAAAATGCTGCTATATATGTTTGTGCATAAGAAGACTCATTCAACTCCAGATACTGGTTTTATGGTTCTCTCTCTCTCTCCCACACTCTCTCTCTCTCTCTCTCTCTCCCATTCTCTCTCTCTCTCTGTCTCTCCCCCTGCCCAATTTTTTTTGCCATTCTGTAAATAAACTATTGTGACAATCTGGGACCACAACACAAAGAGCGGGAGCAGATGAATCAGTGCAGAAACAGTTGCCATATCTTTTTCAGACGCCAAAGATTTACTTTTATTAAGTTGTGTAGTTCACTGTTACACCTATCTGTGCCCGACCTCTGTGGAGTTCAGCAATTGTGCTTTTGAGGTCTCTCCTGTTTTGTTGACGCTGCGTGAACAAAACAAAGCCTTTTGTGTTCCTATCAAATTCTTTTAAAAAACGGGGTGGGTTGGAATGGTTAGCAAATGAATTAAGCCAACATCTTGAAGACTATTAATGGTTCTGGGTGTTCGATTTTTTATGTTACAGTATCTCATGGCAAGTCTTATTGGAAAAAAAAATTGTTTATCTTTCTTTGGCATTCCTCCTTGATTAATTCATGGTTGTAGAATGTGTTAAATGTGTCAGATTTTGCCCCTTCTGTGGTTAATCATTGTACAAATCTGTTTTTTTTTTTGTTTATGCCTTGAAATAATCGATCATGTTATTCTGCACATTTGTGTCTCCATATAGTATTTTAAGATAACGAACTGTGCTGTCACAGTCATGAAGATGGTCATGGTTCTTGAATGATGGCGCATAAGTGTGTGCACTGACCATGTAATGCTGTGCATATCTGTAGACAGACTTCAGAGCGTGCCATGGGGTTTAGCACAAATGAACCAAATCCAGCGTTTTATACAGAGACTGGTATGGCCGACTGTGATAGATGGATAATGTTTGTGCTATGTTTCATTAAGGACTTGGAAGTCATTATGGCAAAACCTGGATGTTCTAGATCCTCACGATCATTGTCAATCAATAATCGGATCTGTGTGTATGAATAAGTGTTTCAATAATAAAAAGTACAATGTTTGAGCCACTCTCAGGCTGTGTATCCTCTTAAGCCAGTTTTCAGGTCGCACCTCCAGTTTGCTTCATTTCTGATTCATAACGATTTAGTATGCACCGTCAGTGTGGGTGTTGGTTGTTAGCCCGTTGTAATCTTCCAAGAAAAAAAAACTTGAGGAAAATAAGATGTCCAATATTTTTCCCGTCTCTTGTCCTGAATTTTTGGTTCCTTTTGTTTGTTTTATTCTTTCAGCTGTTTTATCTTGTCTTTCAGTGAACTGTCAATAAGTTTGGTCACAAATTCAGAACATTGTATCTTGAACTAGTATACTTCTGATATGAAGAAAATCCTCTCTCTCATCTTCCATCTTCTGTCCTCCATATAGCGGTTATCAGTGGGTTGCAGTATTTTTCTCATTGTAGCCAATTTTCTTGTACAGTTTTATGCAAATTTCACATGGATGTTTATGAATATCTGCTGCCACAAAAGATTTAGAATTTCTGTAGATAGAAATTACTGTGCAATGGAAAATAAAAATGATATTAAAAAATCTGTCCTTGTGTGCACTGTATTGCAAAAAAAGAAAGAATCATTTCAGGTGTAAGTGACAATTTTGCACTTCTAATCATTTTTCAGATTTTTTTTGATAAATTGCATCAGTGAAGTGTAAGAGTGGGTCGCACACTAAGAAAAAAAGACCCAAGGTCTACAAAAAAGTTTCAGCAGACATTTCAGCAAGTAGCTTTTCTCAGTTTCTGTCCACTCTTATCTAATTGTGTTTTCTAAAATGTAACTTTAATGAAGTCTTAACCAGACAGTCAATGTCACGTTTCATTGAAAAGCTCCTTTAATGTAGAATCTAACTACAATAGCCACACATGTATATTGTTTTTAATGAACAATCACATTTGCATTCAAATTAGGCAATGTTCTAAGCCCTGTTTTTTTGTACTTTTCCCTCACATATCAGCGTTTCTCAAAAATTCTGAATCCAAGACATCAGCTACTACAGTACCTGCTTTCATTAAGTGTACTGCTTCATTGTAAATCATGTTCTGAAGGATTCAGCAGACGAATTACCCTATTCAATACTCATATACTGAAAATGCTTAAGTTTTAAAAAACAAATGTAAACATGTAAATAACCTGTTTCTATGTGCATATGCACAGATGCCCACAAATACAACGAAAACATGGATATAATAAACAACACTTTCTATTTAGCTGTTAATTTTAAATAGCCAGAATACTTAACTAGGATCAGGTGAAAAGAAATAACACTTGTTCTGGCTTTCTGTCCACATGACAGTATTTTACTGCTTTTGGGGAGATGCCTTGTTTTCTGTCTGACCCCAACCCTTGCTTTCAACTGCTTTACTTTACCACATCGTATTTTCCTGTAATACAGAAGCTACGTGTGCCATTGTTAATAATGATTCTGAGGTTAATGCTGATTCTCGGTTGGGAACTTGCTTCGCATTCTAAGGTTTTTTGGGCGGATAAAGTGCAGCTTATTAATTAACCCGAGTTTAGAAACGGCTGGAGTCCTGTGCTCCTACACTTGCAGCACTGTCAGTGTCCACTAGGGGTCGCGCTAACCAAAGGAATGTGATCAAACATTCCATCCCTGCATATCCATGTTCTCAACTTGACAAGGAACGAAACACAGAGTGTTGTTGAAATAATATCTTGTGAGCTTTCAGTGAGACCACTCTAAGAAATACAGTAATGTAGAGCTTTGGGCTAAAACTAGGCATGACCTCAGACTACCTCTTCACATACCATGAGTGTGACAATGGCCTAACTACTGGGAGTGTAATGCATGCAATGACACTCTGAGATAAGATTCTGAGACAGTGTTACACCCATGACAAACTGTTCTCTATTTACCTTCCTCTTATTTATCATTCCACTTGAGGCTTTGGGAATCTTTCCTATCTTGGCTAGTGACGTGTCAGAAAGCTAAAAATAACGAAGGCCGGTCATTATCGCAATTCAAACAGGTTGGCCAAGGTAAATATTTACGTTAATGTAAGATGCTAGTGGGTGGAGTGGCATGCCTTGAGAGACTAATAATAGTGGCTGAACTAGTAAATTATATTTTTAAAACATTGTGTTAGTTGAGCGTCAACTGCGTTATTCTCATTTAGGCCACAAAGCCGACAGACAGACTCTGTCAGAGCGGAAATGCAGGTCCAGAACCCTTAAAAGTGAGACGAGGACGTCACTGGCAGGAACGACTCTCTAGGGCAAACCAATTCATTCCTTCCCCTGTAACCGCTTAGATATCGGGGCTTAAAGAGAAACGCCGGCGCCCCAAACATCAAAGGAAATGAATGGCGCGTAACCGGCGCGTGGTTAAAGCCCCACATTTATGCAGCTGGAAACGCAGGGGGGCGCGGTTCGACTAGTGGCACAGTACGTGGCCGAGCGAAGACCCCCAGCCAGTGGTGGAAGAGGCACAGGGGTATATCACCGAGAAAGAAGCTGAAAAGGACAGTGTCTGCCGGTGTCTCTGTTCAGTTCAGATCCACAGTGTGTGAAAAAGTTCTAAAGAACGTTCTCGAGGGTGTGAGGCTCTCGTGCTCTGAGTAAAATAACGCGCGACAGTGTGGTCGGTTTAAACGGTCACTCTGGCAGCACGCGCTCCCTTTCAGAACACGCGCAAGACCCGCACGTCCTGGCAACGGTAGAGAAAGGAGAAGGAACCGTATTTTATGTGTAAACACTCACTACCAGCGTGTGACATTTTCCATCCCAGACGTTATTCATCGTGCTTGACGGACCACCACGACCGGTCCACGGCTCGTCACTGAGAAATGTAGCGGCGACGAAGAAGGAGGCGTTCCCCTTTCTGTTTGAGCCAGTCCGCGTGTCTGCGAGTGTGTGTGTCGGAGAGAGAAAGCTTCGGGGCGCCTGAAATGGCATTTCGATGAAGTTAAACGCCTCAGGCGATACACGAGTTGTCAGTCACTGAGAGGTATGTGCCCGGAGCGATGGTGTTGGCTCCCTCTCTCTTTCTTTTGGCTTTGGTTACCTTTCAGTTGTCTTCACAAACTGAGAGACTCAGAAGTTGTGTTTAGCAGAAGCCCTCTGGATGCTGGTACCGCGGCGTACCCGCGCTCCCTGAAATGTGGAAGAGGCGTGAAAAGGTGAGCTCGACATCGCTTAACCCAGGATTTAATTAATTACGTTAGCCAGTAGGTTCATATGCGGTAACCAGCCTGGCCGCACCAGGAGGAAAGGGGAGGCTGCAGGCTGGGCACGCAGAGGTGTTTAGGTCCTAGGGCGCAGATTAAACAGTCGTACTTTCTGCCTCGCCACAATGATGAGCAACGGGCCAAACATCGTATACGAGTGGCTGAAAACGCTACAACTGTGTCAGTATGTCGAGGCGTTTGTGGACAACGGCTACGACGACCTGGAGGTGTGTAAACAGATCGGGGAGCCAGACCTGGACGCTATCGGCGTGTTCGCACCGCACCACCGGCGGAGAATCCACGAAGCAGTGAGACGGTTGAAGGAGGAGGATAGGGAGGTGGCCTCAGGACTCTACTTCACTCTGGAGCCCATGCCCCCGACCCCAGCCGTGGAGTCCAGGTTGCGAGGCTCCAGGTCGTGGACGGAGGAGAGCAGTAGCAGCGCGGCCCGCGGTGGGGCGCCGAGGAACCGGACCCTGGGGCACCACCGCAAAGAGCTGGTGATTTACCCAAAACTGAAACTGAAGATTATGATCAGGGACAAGCTGGTCAGGGACGGGATTAACCTCGCCAGGCCACCCTACTCGAACAAGGTAACATGGGGGGGGCAAGGGGGTGGGGGTTCTAAATCTGCACTTGTTGAAGGACTCTTTGATCATCAGGTTATTTACCAAAGCAGGGTTCTGTCAGACTGATACCTTCAAGCCAAAGACAAGCCTGGTAGTAGGAGAAAAGCATTTTAATAAAAATCAACTTCAGAACATCCCCTGAGTTTTCAGCTTGTTTAATTAGACCGTGGTTCCCATTTATGGTCCTGAAGTTTTCCTGCACTGCACCTTTGAGTAGTGTTTCCATATTTTGTTCCCAGGAATGCACTGCATTGCCTCAGTTTCAAATATTCCCTGTCTCAGCAAAGAAGATCCAGCCCATCAAATGATGACCAAGTCCTTCAGGAATGGGATCTCGGAGTATTGGCACAGGGAATATCTGAAACTGAGCAGGGCTGTGAGTGCCCAGGAACAGGATTAAGAAAAGCATCCAAAACTACATAGAACGATAGGGAACAGTATGTCAAAGTAATATACCATCGTAAGGAGTGCATACATCTAGTATTTGTGTGGTATAGTAGTGTGTTGTTTTGGAAGCCTCTGTTTTACTTGTTCCTGCTCTGACACACCAGAGCCTCACTTCATAAAGGGCTTGCTAATTAGCTGAATAATTGAAGTTGTGTGAAGAATAGGAAAAAGCAAAACATGCTGGACAAGTGTACTCCAAGGTTACAGTTGAAACCGCAGCAGTGGTTTGCTCTGCTTTACTTGCCTGTGGAAAAAAAGTGTAGGTGTAAGAGAGAGGGAAAAGACACGAGTGTGTGAGAGAGGTTGGAATTATAAAGATCCATTAATGCTAAAAAAAATGCATGTTAAAAGTGTAATTAGCAAATAGCTGGTTTACCTTCTTTAATCTTAGGTGCGGCCTAGGTTTAATTTTCCGTACTGTCATATAGTATTCTCTTGTTCTCATAGTGCAATTTCCCAACTGAAGGCCCACTTCCATTGCGCAGCTTCTGAGTCATATAGCTCATTAAGTCAGTTTTTGCAGTTGAATTTAAGGTTGGACTATCACACACACGGTGTACACAAAATGGTTGTGTAATTTAATATATAATTAATTATTGTCTAATCTTAAAGAATGTTGCAATATTGGAGTGTAAGGAAAAACCTTATCATGTATCATTTTGTTTTGTGTCATACTGTACCACTTGTAGCTAACACATTAGCTCATGTCTAGCATCTAGCATCTTAGATCCAGTTGGCTCTACATCCCTGGTTGGCTCTACATCCATTTATTTAAGCATATTTCCTTACTTTTGCATTTGCAATTGAGACATCACAGCATAACTAATTTGAAGATGAAAATAGTCAGGTGTTTTCAATCATTGGGATGACAAATAGATGACAAACAGATGCCATTACCGCCCCTGTATTATTTAAAGAACAAAGTTCTAGGCTGATCTTAACAATGCATTTGTTGAAGTGTATCACGACATCATATCTCAGCAGCTCAGAAAAATGATGTTCCACAAGCTGGAAAACACTGCTTTAGTAGGCTGTATCTCATCTGTAGAACATGATGATGGTAGTTTCATTGTTTGGGCCTGTTTTGCTGCCTCAACCAAAAGGCTTACTATCATTGATGGAACAATGAATTCTGAAATTCACAGTTGAATTATACAGAAAACGACCCAAGTTTACCAAAAATTTGGGAAGGGCAAAGTCAAAGTCTTGGCCATAGGCCAATATAGATGTTGTGGAAGAGCCTGACGTGAGCAGTTCATGTGAGAAAACCCAACAACACCCCGGATTTGAAGCCGTTCTGTAAAGAGAAATGTTTTGTTTCAGTTATTGCTGCACAAGCGGGTCACATCAGATACCGAAAGCACAAGGTCACATACTTTTGACACTCACATTGTATTGTAATATTAATTTCCCATACTTTTAAGTTTCAGGTGATATTTATGCAGAAATATATAACATTCTGAAGGGTTTACAAATGTTCATGCACCACTGTAAATTGCTACACCCCTACTAATTCTGTTTTCTGTAAAGTTTTGATTAGGTGACATAAGGTGACACAGAAATACAAGTCAATCATTGGTATTCAGTTCATTGCATGAAAACCGGGTCTAAGTGAGTAACAGCTTCCCATCTCTTACATAAAAGCTGTATGAAGAGAGTGAAGATGCTCTCTCAACATGGCTCTTCATTGCTACTGCCAGCAGGGCACTTAAGTGGAAAATTCGATTTGCAGAAATATTTTTGTAATTCACGTATAAATCTGTGTTTTTTCAAAGTGTCCTCACAAATTCTAAACTCACTTCAGCAGGGTTTTCAGTTGTGTCATAACCAAGTTACTACTGTAACTGAAGAGATGATTAGATAATTGTTAGTGTTTATCATCCTGAAGGTTACGTGAAGCAACATTGACTAAACAACAAAAAATGGTAAACAGTATGAGTATATAGTATGATTCTTTTTATAAACTGAGCTTAGACATGAGATCACTGACAACCTGATCAATCAAGAAGTTGCGGGCATAACAATGACCTCACTCTGCTTGACAGTAAGTATAGAGAGGAAATCGACTCATCATGATTCTCAGTTCATATACTCTAATTATTTTTGTCTGTTTTGGTTTGAGAGCTAGTGAAGGCGCCATGGGGATTATCTAGATGAAACAGTCTGAGTAGCCTGGTCTGTGATCAGAGTTTAGCCTTAAACTAACCACACTCTTCTATACACACACACACACACACACACACACACACACACACACACACACACACACACACACACACACACACACACACCTCTACCCTAAAAAAATCTCTCTCTGTGAGTCAGCTGTTTTCTGCAGTACATATGAATTGATTAGTTCATCAGGTCACTGGTGCAGCTTTTTTTTTTTTTAAATGCACTAACATGCATGTAGCTGTGGCCTAGTTTTCTAAATGAATGGAACCCTCATTGGATATTGCTAAGCAGAGATTTAAAACAGTTAAATAAAAGTGAATTCCATTATTTTAACATTAATAAACTGTGACCAAGGTCAGTGAAAGATGTTTGGTGTATATACTAGAAAAAATATTTTAAACTGTATTTTTTGCTTATTTACCATGTATGATGTCCTAGTCACCATGACTTTACCTAGAAAAAGTGACTAAACTTGCATTGGAGACTTGGTAATCCTTGGGTTCTGTCTCTGTTGTAAAGAGATCTGAGTAAATAAATGCGTCCATTTGTACCTATTTTTATTAGGGATGCACCGATTGCAATTTTCTTGGCCGATTCTGTTTACCGATTTTTTTGTAAGTGTGATCGGCCGATATCGATTTTTCCCATACCGATTTTTTCCCCAGATAACACAAACTTAGAGCTGCTGGGTTTTACTTTTTTAATGTAATGTGGTAGTTATTTCCTTGTTTACTGGTTACTTTTATAATAGTGACATATGATAGTGGCAGCTCTACAGCAAATACAAACAAAAATCAAATTTTCTTTAAAATAAAGTTATTTTGTTCATAACAAAATTTCTTTACAAATTTAAATAAATCAAATGTAATACATAAACAATTAAATAAACCCCCCCAAAAAAGATCGGCTTGAAATTGGCAATACGTGTGAATGATCGGCCGATCAGATTAATTTTTATTAAACCTCTTGGATATTGATATCACAACAGTTAAACAATTGAAAACACAAGCTGAATTAAGCTTGAATGATTTATGGGGTGACACTGTTGTGCAAGATATGAGAAATGAGTACGTAAAACAGTTCTCATGGGAACAAGGGAAAAAGTATGGGCAGTTTTAACATTCTTTAAGTTTCAATGCTGTAGTTGTTATGTTTTAGAATCTTTGTAGAGTACTTCAAGATGTGTAATGTGCTAATTACATGTCCTATAAAATTCACAGTTCCATTTTGTTTATGAATCAATGTTTTAAGGAGATACAGATACTTTTAAAAAAATTTTACCAGATACTGTATATGGCTCTTGTTAACGGTACCTACTGTAACAGTTCATTAATATTTTGTGGATAATAGGCTGCCTGAATTAATGACACCTTTTATCATTCTTAGATTATCTTGAAAACTGAGCTGAGGTTTTTAAGTGTTCGATAAAGGTGTCATTAAATTTTATTGTACAGGCCTTCATTTTTATTGCAGTAAAAGTTAAATTAGAGGTTGATGGCCCATGGCATAGACGGCGACTGTTAGGTTGTTAAATTGGCTGTAGTTGGAAAAGTTGCATTAAGTACTGCAAAGTTTTGATGTTTCCTAAAGGGAAATGAACATACACATGGAAACCTGAGATCATGTTCACTCAATTCATTTTGTTCAGAATTTGATTGATCATTGGGATCTTTCAATCTTTCAATCTTTTCAGCTGTAGTAATTTAGAGCTGTAGATGTATTCATGCTTCAAACATATGCACCGGTTCTCTTTTATGGCAAGTTATGTTTATCCAAAATAGATGGATTGAGCTTATTATTTATTTCTGAGCTCTGAATACCCTATAAAAAGTATCACTAACATTTCGGCTGCAGGTCCATGGCACGCCTGTCTGCTCACATGCTGTCTGTGATACCATGAGGGCTGTTCAGGGAACAATAAATACCCATAATGTTACAGCAGGGCTGTAAAGGAATGGTTATATCAGAGTAGAGCAGAAGAATACACAGCAGTTGTGGCATCCCCAGGGTCAATTTTTTAGCACGCACACACACACACACACACACACACACACACACACACACACACACACACACACACACACACACACACACAC
>JBBPDE010000155.1:13057923-13069718 GCA_037974605.1 Nannopetersius ansorgii | reverse complement strand
TATCGCTCTCTCTCTCTCTTACTCTCTGTCTCTTTCTCCCTCTCTCTTACTCTCTCTCTCGCTCTCTCTGTATATCTCTCTCTCTTTCTCTCTGTCTCTCTGTCTCTCTCTCTCTGTATCTCTCTCTCTTTCTCTCTGTCTCTCTCTCGCTCTCTCTTACTCTCTCATTCTCTCTTATTCTCTGTCTCTCTCTCGTTCCTGACTTTTCCGTATTTAAACTTCTGGTTAATATTTACATTTTCTTTAAGGGCAATGTATTAAACTGAGTTCCAAATGAAATTAATGTGATCTGGGAGAACATTTGGAGGCATATTTGTGGTTTACACTATAAAAACAGGCATTGGGATCATTTTTTTTTTGGGGGGGGGGCATTTTAATCTAGATTAATCTCAAGATTACAATGAGAATAATCTAGATTAAAAAAATTAATCTATGCCCACCTGTAATATATATATATATATACACACACATATAAGTATGCATATAAGTATGCATAGACTCACTGTAATTGATATGTACTGTAGACTCAGTACAGTTTTATATACAGTTTCTCATGTCAGCATTTATAGATTTGGTGAGGTCAGTGGAGCTCTTATGACATTTCACGTACCAGTGCTTGAAGCTGTTAAAGACTGTAAAGATATATATGGAAACGCTGGCCTTTACAAACGGAAGTTATTTATGGAGATCTGTACATCAGCATTTAACAATATTTATCTACTCAGTAGTAGAGTTTATATATATATAATTCCACATGTTTATTGACTTATCTCCCATGCTAAAATGTCTCTCAGTGGTGCTACTGTTTGAGACTGTTTTGTGATAAACATTTGTTCTAATAATCTGTCTTTCTCTCCTTCTCTCCTTCTCTCCCTCTCTCTCTCTCCCTCTCGCCCTCTTTCTCTCTCTCTGTCACTCTCTCTCTCTCATTCTCTCTCACTTTCCCTTCTATTCCCGATGTACCTGTCCCATGTTTTCATCTGAAGGTAAGGGTTAAATCTCTTCAATCTCTGGAGCCATTGTCTCTGACAGTTATTCATTGACATTTTTGCAGTGTGTAGTTTTCATCTCTTGTTACCCTTTCTTTTTTATATCACTCAGACTTCATCTTTATTTAAATATTAACAGTTTGCATATTTGCTTTCATTTGTAACAAGAAGACATTTGCATTTACGGCATTTGGCTGACGCTCTTATCCAGAGTGATGTTCATCAGTGCTCAAGTAGCCCACAACTGTTTCTTGAACCTGTAAACAGCTAATGCTTCATAAAGTAATAACACAGCTCAAGAAGATTAATGCAATGTAAATGAATTCTTGAGGTCAGTAAAGGGAGAACAAAACAGACACACTCACAAACAATAACGGCTTATAATTTGTCAACAATAGATTGACTCAAGAAATGGGTACACAGCACTGCTCGAAGCGCAGGTAGAGATGGGCAGTGGCTGTCAATTTATATACGGGTCAACAGTGAGAGGAAATCGAACAATATTCAGCTAGTGAATCTGTGTTACAGACAGAAGAATGTGTTTCGACACTTCTAGTGTTCATTCTTTATATATGTGATAAAAGTCAATGTAGAGTAGTCACAGATCATGCTGTTCACCGACAGTCATGATAAATTAATCCTCCTGTAGTGCAGGCCTGCTATACATGATTGCACAGTGTGATACAAAACCAAAGAAGTGCAACTAAGGAAATGCTGTTGTTATTGTTATTGTTGTTGTTGGTGATGTTGTGGTTATCTTTAGGTTATCTATATTCAAATGCAGTGACATGTTCTCTCACACTCTTTTGTGATGTAGTGCTCTCTCTTTCACTCTTGCTTCCCCTTTCTCATACTTTCCAAAAAAAAACAAAACGATGCGCTGGTGAGAGAATTCTCCTCAAATGCAGAGCGTTTTCATTGCTGATGTTGCCAGTGTGTATGTACATGTTTCTAAATATAGCATTTGTGAATAAATTTACACAAATTAGCATAACATTTAGTTGTAGGTCCTAAGTAAAATGAACTGGATTGTTGCAACGTTAACACCTGTGTAACCTAAACATTCTGCTCTTCCAGAGACAACAAACCAAACCCAGTACTATATTTTTGTTACGAAGTATCATTTGGCTATTAGATTTGACTGTGGGAGGAAAAACAGTGAGCTGATTTGAATGGTTTATATTGATACAGTACTCTGTGAAACAAATAGGTGTTCTCTAGTGCACAAAAAACAATAGTGATTATAGTCATCATAGTTTGTAAAGACTGATGCCGCTGTTTTTAAATATTTTTGGCATGCAGTATATTTTTCAAATGTATTGCTTTGTCTGTTAGTCAAAAGGCAGAAGCACAAAAACAAGCAGAAGCAGAAAAACTGATTTATATAAGTGAAAAAAGGGTAAAGATTTATCTGTGCTGTTCATTACTGAGTGGAGGCTTGGTGAAAATGTATTTCTGGTCAAAGCACGTGACAAATCATGCAGTGTATATTTCAGGATCAAATGCATCATTTGATTTGCCCAAAATGGTGTACTCATGCATACGAATTTGTCTTAGTGGGTGGGCTGAGTTTTTAATTAAATTTACTTTGTCAGAGCATTTAATTGCAGCCATTCTAACAGGCTAATTGTCTTTATAGTTGAGGAAGCTGTGTTTGTTCTGTTGACAGATAGGGTATTGGTCTTCTCATGCAGGGCTGGACTGAATGATCCATAATATTTAACACCCACACAGTTCTGATCAAATTAAAATGTTTATATAATGGATTGTTCTGGTCCTAAAACCTGACTGGCTGAGTCACGTCCAACTGCATTGTAAAATACTCACATATAGCTGAATTCTACATTAATGCCCCAGGTTATTGTGTTGTTCTTGGAATTATCTATGTCCAATAAATTGCTTGGCAACCATTACCTACTGCTAATGAATTTCAGTGGTTGATTGGAGAATTATTTTTTTTATATATATTTGTTGTATACACTGTTGCATAGGTGATGAGTAAAATAGCTGTTTTATGTAGCATTTTAGTGTTAGCCAAATCATTTTTTCTCTCAGTGGAGGCAAAATAATCACACACTGTGTACAGTGTGTATGCATATGCATGGACAGAACAATAACTCCATTTCAATATAGAACACAGCAAACTATACAAAGACAGTTAAATGTTAGTTATTCTAACATACACTCCCTGGTTCAGTTCCTGCCCCCAACACCCCCCAGCCCCCCAGCCTGATTTTCGCTGAGTTGTATTTGATTTTAGAGTAAAAACAGTGCCTTCTGTGCGCTGCTCTACTCCCGTGTGCTCCGAGACTCCTTCTACTTCTCTGCTTCTCCGCATCGCTCCTCATCCTTCTGCACAAGAACTTAAAGTCCCACTAGCTTTACATTGATTTTATTTTGTTTGTTAAATTTGGTGTTTTTGTTCTTTAGTTGTGCATGTGTGCAACGGCATCTTTAAATTGTCACTGCCGGTATTTTTACATGTATTTTTTTAATTGAACGGAAAAGAGCTATAATACAGCATATACTAGCTATAACACACACACACACACACACACACACACACGCACACACACAATTGCATTGTCTGCTAGTGCTAGATTCTGTGGGTGTGGGTTTGTTTTTTAAAGGGGTTGCCTGATCTTGTCTTGAGGGCCTTTCTGTCCTCATAGTCCACAGTGAGAGGTCAACTATCACAGCAACTCTGTGTGTGTGCCTGTGTGTGTGTGTGTGTGTGTGTAATGAATGTGTGTGATGAGGCTTTTTTAGATATAATATTTTCTTTCTATTTATTATGTCTGTATCAATATTCAATGGGTTTATTATGTTTATTATATCCGATTCTCATAGACGTTGTCATGTTGTTTCATTTAGCTATTGATCCATTTTATACATAATGCTACATTAAAGAATTTCCTCCCCCTCTGCGAGTGGCATGTTCAGTGATTTTTTATGTAAACGTCTTATATTAATAATCATACATGTGAACAGACATGAATTTGTTTAAATTATTCATCAAATGTAACTGCTATTTAGCTTCATGCTGTCTGCAGCACCCACCTTTGGACCATTTCATTTACAATCAAATTCCATGAACCAGGAAAACAATATGCAAACATACAGTATGTTGTGCAAAGCGTACTAGTCGTTTCCACTATGCAAGTAAATTAAATAAATCTCTTAAAGCTTTCAGGTTGCTGATCCGTTGAGATAAGGTAGTTGAATATTTGAAGGCTCTTTTAGCCAATTAGCATGATGAATATGAGCTGGAGTTTGGACTATGATTCTGAGGAAGGTCAAGCCATGTGAGGAATGTGTTTTTGCCCTCTGTCATTTTTCACCGTAATTAAAGAGTGTGATTTAGACTAGCCCCCTTCACGCATACAAATCTTACAGTAGCCACATTGGGCGAGTTGTTGTTAATGTTGATTTATGTCTGAGATTTACGAATCATCATTAGGAGGTGAGGCGATGTCTTATTCACTCATACATATGTACACTCTTGATTAATCATAGTGAGTAGGTAAGGAGATCTTTTTAAGCTTAAATTAGACTTCTGCATTACTCTGGTTTACACATGACTCCAGACCTAATGCCCAAGATTTAATCCTCACCTAATCCTTACAGTGATGCAATCTGTCCAGTCTCCTAAATACAATTGTTGTAAAAGTATGTGGTTTTTATGCTGACAAAAATAAGTCATCATTCATTTTACATTACTATTTTCCAACTCCTCTTTAGAAATAAACTAGCTGTATTTGGTACTGTGCCTTTCAGAATGATTTATAAAGAGGAGTTTGGCTGTCCGCTTTTAAAAAGCAGTTCGTACCTCTTTTAAAAAGCTGTAACAGGTGGGACTAATGGACTCATTTAATATATATAATTTCATTGTTTTCATGAACAGTATTTTAAAACTTTGTTATTCACCACAATAAACAGATTTATTTCAAATCTCTGGAAAATGCACTGTATATGGAGTTGTGCAATACAACTTCTCATTAGGCTGAGTGGGAATTTGCTACTGCTCTATAAAGCTTGTCTAGCCTGGCAAGAGCAACTGTGTAGCTAGTAGCTCAGGTACTCCAGGCCAGTAGTCTTAAACTGCACTTTTTATTCATTACCCAGCACCCAAAGACAAACATGAAATATGTCTGTATTATTAATAATCAAAGCAGCATATCACTCTCAACTGAAGGAATGTTCTGCTATAATTTAAGATGGGAATGTTTTTATGCAAATATGTAGGGTTGAGTTATTCTGTGTAATTGAGTTATTCTCTTTACGTGTAGTCCTACTCCTGGTTTTCATACTGTCTTGCATTCTTTGTGTCAGTGTATGTGTGTGTATACTGTTGTATGCATTTTTCTTCTCTTTGTAATGATCAAACATAGGCAGATATTACAAATGATAAGTACATGTTATGGTGTTTATTGCTTAATGGTATATTCATGTAGTACTTTTTAGCTGTCAGTTAGGCTTGAGACAATGCTTTGGTCTTCTTAGGCATGAACAGCTATTGCACACTTGTAAATCTTCTTTAAGCTGTGCATTGGTAGACCAGGTCGGCGGTAAGTGGAGCGAAGCAGCTTTTAATCAGGGGGAAGTGAGGAGGCCTGCTGGGACGTAATGGCTCTTTCATCTGACAGCGGTCTGCTGCTGCTGCTTCTGTTATTGCTGCTGCTGGGCTCACCATTGCTGCACTTTCACTTTCTAGTACGCATTAGCCAGAATCTGGTACCTAAAGGTTAAAGTCTGTTGTAGAATAGGTAATTTGGTGTATTAGTAGTCACAGAATTATCTTAATGTGCTGATGTCTTCTTGCCTCTGCAACAAGACATAGCAAGTGGTCACAAATGAAATTCTCACTTCTGGTTTGACTAATGTAATCCAGTCAAGAAGGGCAAATATTTTTAATGCTGATATGTTAACTTAATTTACATGCTGTGCAGGATTAAACTGGTCAGCAGGTTTAAACTTTAAATGTTAACCTTTTTTTAGAACCATGTTACAGCATTTGTGCTGATTTACTGCATCAGACTAGTAAACGACAAAGCCATAAAAAATTATGCGGTCATTAATGATCAGCACTGTCCAGTGATTGACTCTAATATTGGCCTATGAATTAATGAGTTGCACAGAGGCCTCCCATTATTCCACATCTTTATTAGTGTTTACAGCTTCGTAATAATAGATACATCAATGCTAGCATTAGCTTGTGCAGGGCATCATTGACCCTGCTGGAATGCTCCACTGGCCAGATTACTAATGGACTGCTGTTTCCGATGAGAGAGTATTGGGGGGAGGATGGACAGGGAGGGAGATACAGACTGTGTGTTGTGCTTGTGACCTTGGGCTCAGATGAGGTTTGTCTATGGTGGAGGAAGATGAAAGGATAGAAGGGAGGGAGTGAGAGAGGTAAAAGGAATGGAAGCATGGAATGGAGTGTGTTGCTGGAAAAAGGTGAGCTGTGTTGAGCTGAAAATTGGGTAGAAATAATCCTCAAAATAAGAGAATATTTGGTAGTAGAATGTGAGAGATGAAGATAATGCACGTTTTTCTTTAACCTTCAATAATCCACACACTCAGGGGGCAAATGGGCTCTGCTCCCAACACTGTGCTCACAGTGAGGCAATTCATCACCTTTCGGCCATAGGGGGTCAGCAGGTCAAACACTGCACCTGCTTTTTGACCTTCGTGTTGATTTTTCAGAGCTGCTTAGTAAAATGCTCACACACACACATGGCTAGATGGCTCTTATATGTAGATGTCTGCAAAGGTATCAGAGAATTGCACTTTGATCAAAGTGTTGATGAGAACATATTTTTCCCCTTAACAAGGCAATATCTGTTCCCTATTGCTAGATTAATTACACCGTTCAGATTAGTGTAGATTTGGAGCATTTCATGATTCTCAGTTGTCTCACAAAGACCTTGTATGGTACACAGGCTGGGCTTACTAGGGGCTGCTCAGCCTATTGTTTTTACATTGGTCTCATTCTCAATAATTAAAATAATGCCTATAACCGCTTTCAGAAAGCCACAAATGTATTTTTTTTTCTTTTTTGGAGAGTAAGCAAGTGAAAAATTCCCATATGTTTTTCATCCTTTGCTATTCACCCCCACGTCAACAAAAAATGACGCCTATTGACAAAATATCAGCCATTCACAAACATTTTCGCCTCCCTTCCGCACATGCATATGTGCTTCACTGAAACCACAGACCCCCCCCCGCCAAATCTCAGTTTACACACACACACACACACACACACACACACACACACACACACACACACACACACACACACTCTTGGCTGCAGGTCTTTAGGTCACGGCCCTATGATGCTTTATCTCAGTCTAATTCACAGCCTCGGATTAGGATTACAGTGTCTTCTCTGATTACCCTCCTTAGCGTAATTGATAAACTGTTAATCTGCCTGCACTGTCTACAAACAGTTTATAAAGTAATAAAGTTTAGACTTTATCAGAATCAGAATCAGTTTTAATGGCCGAGTATACTTACATATACAAGGAATTTGACTTTTAATGCTCTATACATACAACAATAGACATATAGTAGTATACATTCAGTGGGTAAAGGGGTACTGTAGGCACAAACTGTACAATAAAGACAACAATACATATGTAGGCACATATCAAACATAAAGTACAAATAATGCAAACGTAGTAGTGCAGACTTTATGTCTACACTCTAATAATCCTGTGTCCTTTAATGCCTCATTCTGCATTTTAATAATGCCTCATTATGCATTGTGTGCTAAAACATGGCAGAAGTGGCAAGTGGGTAGGGTACTTGCCTCCAGACCAAGAGGTCGCAGGTTCGAATCCTACCTTCAGCACCACCACTGGGTCCCTGAGCAAGACCCTTAACCCTAAGTTGCTCCAGGGAGACTGTCCCCTGAAGTTAGAGAATGGAAGTCGCTTTGGATAAAAAGATAAATGCCATAAATGTAAATGTAAAACATAATGTAATATGCTGGATGTTGAACAACACTCACAGCAGAATTAACATCCTGTAGATTTAAGCATTAAATGTTACTTACTGAATAAACAAGCTTACGTCTTTAAAGCACATACCTCAGCATAATGAATGAATCCTGATTTACCTAATTAAATGCTGGAAACACATTTTTAAATTTTTTGTCCCTTTTACATGATTAACTCATGCATTAAGCAGTTAATATACCTGTTTGTCCCATGCACAGGAAAAGGACCATGTCGACACATTGATCATAGGCTTGAAAAACTGAGGGGCATCTGTGCCATTTCTGGCCTTCTTCTCTTGCCATCAGCTACATCCGCAGAGCTGATTAAGCAGTCCGCCTACAGTGATCACATCAGAGCTAATTAGCAGAGCTCAAGGTTTAGGACTGCCTCCTGTGTTATATCATAGGTAGGCTCCAAAGCCAGAGCAGGGCACACAGGCTGCCTTCAGTGATAAACAGTATTCCATCAGGCCTAATTAGTCATCCTCAAACCCAGTTGCCCTCAGTGTCTTTAATTATCTTTTGCCTCATTTGTCCTTTATTTAACTTTTCAATGGAGGTCATAAAGGTTTCTCTCAATATGTCATAGTTTCTTACTCAAAAGTAATTTACAGTTTGTTTTATAGTGTTTCAAATGTTGATACCAGATTTATTTTATGGCTAAAGCTTGGTTTTGTGTTGTGAAAAGAGAGAGGGAGAGGGAGTGTGTGTGTGTGGTGTGTTTAGGCAATCAGTAATGTTTGGAATTGGCTTACATCAGACACGCAGGGATTTGACATTAGAGCTTTCTACTCTGTTCTGCTGTCACTGTATTGATTTAAAAACAGCTACATGCTGCTCAACTATTCTGCTCACAGTGCTTCTGCTGGAGTGTGTGTGTGCACGCTAGGTATTGTATGATAATCGTTCAAGAAAGCATCACGGTTTCATGTTTACTATTACAGTGTGTTTACTGTTATTACCATAATCACTTACAATGACTTTTAAACAAACTGAAAGTTAGTGGTTTTGGCCAAACAAATTATCCTTGAAATTCAATTTTTTCTATAAATAAATTAATTAATGAATGAATGTTATACACTTCTCAGTATCATAAATGAGTCCCCCAGTCCCTGGAAAGTTTGACTCTGTGTGTTTATGTGTGTATTTGTGTGCATTTGTTTCTTTATGGCAGGTGTGTCCAGCTCCAGTCCTGGAGGGCTGTGGTCCAGCATGTTTTGGTGATTTCCCTGCTCAGAAACACCCAGTATACCTCGCCAGTTAATTGTCAGGTTTAGTGAATGTGTTTGAGTAGGAGAACCATCAAACTGTGCTGGACACCTGCCCTCCAGGACCCCTGCTTTATGGGGTAAACTGGGGGTCAGTGTGTAGCCAGGAGCTTGGTTGTGTAAAATTCACTGTTGTTTTCATAAGAGACCAAAGTTAAATGTTAAGTTAATAAACGGGATACATACTTTCATGGAGAGATGGTGTTCTTAAAGAGGGGCAATCATGATTAGTGTGTTTCTTCATTTGGAAACCACTTTGCCTCCACATCTTCCTTGAGGACAACCCCCATATTTGGAAAATAACCCCATTATGTTGTTTTTAATTTCTTTTTGGAAGATGGAGATTGGTGATATCAGTCTAGTCTCTTGTTTCCATTTTTTCCACTGCATGTGTGCATGGGTGGCACAAGTTTCAGAGTCTGACAGGTGATTCCCTGTTTGGTAGGATTTATGACATGGGAGGGGATTTATAACATGGGAGCACAAAAAAAATCAATTTTTACCAGGTATAAACCAGTGTTTTACTGTGAAACCAGTGTACTGTTTATAAACTTTAGTTTTTACTCATGTAATGTCATGTAATTACATAGACTGCACTTGTGTTACATGATGAAAAAACAAGGAAGTTTAATACAAGTATGTAATTACATAGGCTGTGTTACTGCACTCTAGCACTGCAGTAAAGGCATCACTGTTAGTTACAGAAGTTTGCAAAACACATTTATTATTAATACATACGCGGTACCTCAATTTGTAGCAGGCTGCTACTAGTTAATGTATATGTACTATGACATAACATGTGAAGCATCCTAACCTACCATTATTTATTGTTTTGTTAAACTGAAAACCTTATTGTGTAGATGAACTGATTAGCTTCTGTTATTCCATCTCTGCGTTTCTATAGGCACAGGGCATCTAATCTTGTTTGTCTCAATAAATATTTTTGTTTGTATAACATAGCTCCTGTAGCATATCACTGCAGGCACAAGAGTAAATAGCATATAGTAAACAGAATGCTGTTGTGCTACACTTGAGTTTCATGCTGATTGGCTGTGTTTTTGTGCATGTAGAGCTCAATCAGTCCTTTTTGTTCCATCCAGACTCCTGCCAGACACACAGCAAGCAGGAAGAAGCCTCATAGATGTTGCTGGAAATTGAAAAGTTCATTCTTCCTGTCTCTTTTCTTTTGGAAACACAGCTTTTTTTTTTTAAACACTTTCAATATCCTGTCAGTTTCAGAACAATATGTGATTCTCAGTCAGGCGCCTGTTATGAGTGGCAGTGTCTGAACCTACAGTGTAATGTAAAAGGTGTTCTCTAGTGCCCAACAGCCATTCTTTTAATATTGTGTTTCTGAACACAATTATCATGCCTTTAAAACGAAATTCACAGTTTGAAATATTTCGTTAAAGATCGTAGTGTCCATTATAGGCTTTTCAATTATTCACTCCCCCTCTCTCTCTCTCTCGCTCTCCCGCTCTCTCTCCTTGAGGACATGGCATTGAGAGGGGCCTGTGGTGATAAATGTGTTTCTGACAGACTTCTTGCGCTAATAAAACAGCAGGCTGTGCTCTGGTCATTAGTCTCTGCTCTGTAAATAACAGCACTGCCATGGAGCTACAGCTTCTGATAAGAGCATCCACCTCACAGCCAGAGACATCACATGCAGCTTCGTCGCTTTTTATGCTTTTCATTTAATGCCCAAGGGGGTATGTGTGGGAGTTAATAAAAAAAATACAAATGGTATAGTCAGTGTAACTGGGGTCTGGGGTTTAAGCACATCTTACCCCATTATTTCTGGTGCCTTCCTTAAAGTTTAGATCAGGGGTCACCAACCTTTTCGAAACTGAGAGCTACTTCACAGGTACTGAGCCATACGAAGGGCTACTCGTTTGATACAGTAGAACAGAGCTCTAAACTTCTCGTATAATAATGTTCTTTTTTTCAGATATAGTCGTTTTCAAATCTACATAAACACAATGTGATTAAAAACTTAGAGCAAGAGGATAAAACAAAACGTTAGACGCTGCTCACTGGTGAGTTATTTTTAGAACAGATCCACGAGCTACTCATGTGGTCTTTGGGGGCACCACGTTGGTGACCCCTGGTTTAGATCCGTATATGGGAAAATGGGGTTAGTATTGTATTGTTCCATTGTACACAACATTTGTGTTTAATGACATCAAAGTTGCTAAACACACATCCAGTTAAGAACACTGTCTCTGTTTGGTCAACAGTCTCAGCCTAAGGCATCATGGGATTTCCATAGGATGAGTAACAGCAATATCAACAACAACGACTGTTAAGGACAGAAAGGATCGGAGAAACAGCCACAGAAGACAATTGGTGTTAGATTTATGATTATGGGATATCCATAAAGTCTGCAGTTTAAGGTTGGGTTACAAATCTTCTGAAAGTGATACAGGTGCATTTGAACTTATGCCCCAAGATATTTAGCCTGGCATATATGGTATTCTATGATGTTGTATAGTTATTGTCGACCAAGAAATGTTTAGGGCTAATAGATCCAGTAGA
>JBBPDE010000155.1:13021542-13038205 GCA_037974605.1 Nannopetersius ansorgii | reverse complement strand
ACACACACACACACACACACACACACACACACACACACACACACACACACACACACACACACACACACACGAGATTGAATTAGGATACAGTGTTGTGGCTGTTTTAAGATAAGCAGATGGGACACAGCGGACACGCTCAATCAACCGTGCCCGTCAAGTTCAATCACACCCAGATAGCACACTAGTGTGTAACATGTCTGGAGCAGTGTTAGGCTAATACAGTCAGGAAAGGGCACTCCCAAACTGTAATCCAATTGCCTTTCCAAGAAAAGCTGACATTTACTGTACCTGCCATCCACGTCCAGGCTATCTAAGAAAGCGGAAGCTGATATGAGTCCAGCAGTGATCTGGACATGGACAGCAAATGGAGTTAAATGGAAAATTAGTTCAGCAGGCTATGTTTGACCATCAGGGCCATTTATCAATGTAGGGATGTAGAAAATTGCTTTCTGGCTTTTTGTTGAGTGTTCCACTTTGCCGGTGGATCACGGAAATGAGTTTCAAGCAGTGTCACTGATCTGAGAGGGAGTAGAAGGTTACAGGGAGATGTGTGTATGTGTGTGTGAATAAGTATGCCCTACACGGAATTCAGGATTTTTAAAAAAGTTTTACATTTTTACGTAACAGAGCAAAAAAGTTTTATATTTTTATGTAACAGAGCAAAAAAGTTTTATATTTTTATGTAACAGAGCAAATGTGTAACGATGGAACGATGTAATGTCACTCTGAAAAAAAAGGAGAGAGAGAGAGAGATGTATTAGTCTGTTGTCCTGCTGGAGTCTTCACAAAGAATTGTATCAGACAAAATATCTTTTGTTTCAAGTCACCATTTCACATCAAATTGCTTTTAATAACTGTTTACTGAACAACTGAGATTTATAATAATTATAAAACATAAATTTAATTCCCTTCATAGTATAACAATATCTAAGCAGTACGTTGTCTGCCATAATGTGGAAAGTAACAATATAATTTGCACTGGTAGCATCTGTGGGTACAGTTTAGAATGAAAGTTTACTGATTTTCTGGACCATTATATTAGTCAGTTTTATGATAGTGACAGTAGTGTTATAATAAGTAAGTATATGCAGCTCCTGTCATCTATCTTAATCTGGAGTTAAGTGTCATTAATCCGTCTCTATTACAGTTTCAGCAGACATACTGTCAACATTCAGGATATAGAGCAATGCCAAAATATTAGTAATTTCTTCTTTTCTTTTTCCTTTAGAACTTAATTACACTCCATCAATTAATTCACACAGCACACATGTGGTTTGAAAGACTGGGAGAAGATTAGTATTATTTTTTCTTCTCTTGTTGCATGTGTTTGTGTCCTTGTCATCTTTTGTCTTTGTATAGAGCCAGACAAAGCTGCATAGCACACAATTTCTTTTTAACAGGACTGATAGATATTTAAACATTATAGATGTTATAATGTTCTTGTTCATAAAAGATAGATGCCCTTATAGTCATGCTATTAGAAATACTCCTTTCTATAATTTTAGTAGAGAACAAATAAACAAAACAAAGCAACATCAGCTTTATGGTGCATTCCTTTAGCATTAATATTAATATTAATATTTTTTATATTTTATAAAAATATATATATTTTATAAAAATATATATAAAACTTTATATTAATAGGACTCTGGAAGCATGGAGCTGTTAGCTGTACTAATACTTTGCTAAACTTATAACATAAAATTAAAATATATTTCTGAAAGTCCATAGTACTAAATTTTATTGAAACAATGCAGCACTGTATTCAACATTGATGGGTATATCAAAAAATGCTCATTTTGTAGTGAGATTATGCATTAAGTTGCGGTATTAATAACTGATCAATTTACCCTATGGGTGTCATGGAATGGCCATGGTTTGTTCTGCAAAACTCTGCAGTGATGGAGATATCTTTGTCTCTTTATTGGATCCTGAGAGATGAGCATCATTACAAGAGAGAGGGAGAGAAAAAACGAATTGAAAATTGGGAGGGTGACAGCTTGATAGATTAGGTCAGCTACGGTGCTTAGTACTATTGTCACACTCCTCCTTTAGGAGACATATGGATGCGCTATCTGGAGCTTTCCATATGGTTTCAATTCAAATGATTCAAAGCCAAAGGCTAGGAGACTGCAGAGAGGTGATCAGTTACATTTCTGTCACATTTCGAATACATGCTTCTGCTAGCAGGACTTGTTCACATGTAACTTCATCTTTATAGTCTCTCCTTTTTTCTGTTTCTTGTCCCTCATAGAAAGGCTTTCAAAATTGGGTAGGAGGGGAATTTCAAACCCAACGATGTTGAAGTTTTGAAAAGGTGTAAAGGGGGTTGGGGAGAAAAATGGCATTGTTGAGCAAAAGAGACTGTGAGATTGATAACTTGGCATTGCTAGTATATTTCAGAGTATGAGGGTCATATGTCATTGTGGCTACCTAAAGCATTATCTACTAATTGGCTGTTAGAGGCTCATTAGAGTGTGTCTGCTCCTTAATTATTGATCAGGGATTAAGAGATAAGCCACTCAGGAGGCTTAGAACCCTCAATGTGCCCAGCAGCTCCTCTCTGTCATTGGTACATTTGAAGCACATCAGAGTTAGTGGCTAATCAGTGACTCCTCTCCACACACCCCTGTCTCTATAAGCTTACCACCATATTGCCCTAAACTAAAAAAGTTTAGATAAACTTGTAGTTGAGTAAACCCCATCCAACCATACCACCTCAGGCCAAATGAGATCTTTGTGTAATTGTAACCTTTTTTGTTGTTTGTTTTAATGTAGAGCTGTCCATATATATTACACACTCATCACAGTCAAGTGTATGTCATTATACAAGCTAAGAGTATTGAATTTCATTGTGGTATCCTACTCGGAATATTTGAAAGCACACATATAGACAATTGGCCAATTATTCACTGAGCAACATTTAGCCCATTATTCATGTTCTTCATGTACTTTATGTGAAAATGTGAAATATAGCATCTGTTGGAAACATGCTCCTAGCATTTTACAGTAATTACTATGTAAGTAAATAAGTCTATGGAGGTAGAAAACCCAGTTCAAAGATTAGGAAACCCTACTCTAATGGTGTATTGTATAAAATGTTTTAAAAACAATAAACCCTTTGGCACAGATCTTGGGGACAGGTGGTTTAATATGATGTGTAAATAATGTTTACTTTCCAAAATACATTAAAATACATTTTCATGTTGTTTTTTTATGATTTACAAGAAATATCAGTGCTATATATGACAAATACCACATTAATTAGAGAAATCAAAATAAATGTGTTTTATATGACAGCTATTTTTTCTTTTTATACTTATTTCATCCAAAATTGTTTCACATAGATATACATCAGTGTATAGCAATGTACAGCAAGAACATGATGAATGAAGACACAGGTAGTAGCATGCCTCACATTGCTGCCTGACAGAATTTTATACTACATGGCAAATTATATTATGAATAGTTTTAGGCTTGAAGGATCCTAAAGCATTATTATTAATAGTAGTAGTAAATGTAAGTAATCGCTGCATTAATAAATGATGCTCAAAGGTATAATAGGTATAATATGAATGTTTCGCTGTGGAACACAAGTGAGCCAAATAAAGATTTGTAAAATTGTCTTAGAATTCACTGTTCAGCCATGTGTATTATTTTACTAGATTGTGATCCTACATTGTGCACCTTTAATCTGGTTGTATATCTCAAAATCTGCCCACTTTGTTCTGTGGCTTGCTGTTGTGAGTGTGTTGTGTGGTCTCTTGAGGATTCTGAGCTTGTACTGTGTTAACTATTGAGTTAGCCTCTTCCTGCTATTGTGCTGAAATGTAGGTGTGCTTTCCGCTGACACACAGCCAGTGATTGTATTGCATGCGTCTACAAATACTGTAAATTGCTGTGTGGGTGCAAATACTACAGGGTTTACAAAGTACATTTGCAAAGCATTCCTGCACTGTGTACTGGAGTCTGTCCTGCTTCAACACGTGATTCAACTCATGAAAGACTTACCTAATTAGTTGAACCCGAAATGTATAGAAGAAAAGCTAGACATTGCTTACTGTTATGTACACTTGGGCTGTCAGTATTGATTATTTTAGTAAAGATTTTTAATAATAAAAATGCATGACCTTTCAAATACCCGAAATACTCTATTAAAAATATAAACTATATATTTTTTATCTTGTTTTTGTATAACAAGTTTCAGACTTTCTTCATTTTACGCAAATCCTTTCTTTTCTCCAGATGTGATGTGTATGATGATGTATTAGCATTGCTACAGAAAGTAGTAAGCCCTTTGTTTAAACATGTCTATAATTCTACTACTACTACTGCTGCTGATACTACTACTACTGCTACTGATATTATTATTATTATTTTTATTATTATTATTATTATTATTATTATTAACAACAACAACAACAACAACAACAATAATAATAATGCATTTTATTTATTTCAGGGATCTGGGTACAGGGTATAGACACCTTACAATACATAATAAAATCAAACATACAGTGGTGTATAAAAGTGTAAGTGTAACAAGACACAAAATGCAGTATAATGATAAATAGTATAAAATAGTATTGTAACATAAGCCATTAATGCTAGAGTCAGACAGAAGAAGCAAGCTTAAAGAGGTGTGTTTAAGGAGGGAGTTTAAGACTGGAATAGTCTTCAAAAGCATTAGTATTACAGATGGACCCCATTCTGCCCAAATGGAGGCTGGAGGTATAGCAAGATAGATGGAAGAGGATGCTCTAAGAATATGAGCAGGTGTGCAGTTGTGAAGTAAATCAGAAAGGTGCAGAGGTGCCAAAAAAAAGTAAGAAGCAGAATCCTAAAGTTGATACAGTATTTAAGAAGGACCCACTGAATTTGCTGGAATGCAGGAGTATTATTTTTAACTGAGGAGGTTCTGGTAATGAAATGGGCAGCTGCATTCTGAACCAGCTGAAGTTCATGGAGGAGTTTGTGTGGGAGACCAGAGAGGACAGAGTAACAGTAATCAATACAAAAGTAACCAACACATATATGATGATAGTATATATATTTCTCATCTTTTTAATTATCCCAAAACCTCAATTTTGAATTTTGGGTCACTGCGACTCATTTTGCCAGATCAGGTCATATATGTGCTTCAAAATGATGTAATGAATTCAGAACTGACTTAATTTTCTTTTCTCTTCTCTCTTGTAGGTAAGTCCGTTGACACTATGGGTATGTACAATTGGAAAAAGTCCTCTATTGTGTTTATTAATTCTACCAATCAGTCTGTTTCTTCAGTTAGTAATTGATTTTGTCAGTAAACCATTTGTACTATTTGTTTTCTTACTAAATCTGAGCATTTTCAGTCGATCATTAGCTATGTAGGTAAACATTTCATTTTATACTGGTAATAAATAATTTTTAATAAAAGGTGACAAAGTTTATGTTAGTTGGCATGATGCATAATCACATAAGTAACATTGAGTTACTACGTTTACATGCACATCGATGGTTTGATATAAGTGTGACAATGTGGTTACCTTAATCTGACTAGTCACATATAGCCTGAGCAAAACGTGTTGTTTATATTGTTTCAGCTATTTTAGATCAGGCTGAACAATGTAAACCCTTAGATTCTGGAAAAAAAATTGACTTTTTTTGAGAGTGTTGATTTTTAGTCTTGGAATATATGGTTCGTTCTCTCAGCTAGGCCCTCTATTAGATGATGTCTGTAGTGCTATGTGTAAACATTGGGCCTTTGTGTAACATCATGATCGTTAGTCACAGGTCTGAAAGCTCTCAGCGTGCTGGTGTTTCAGAGGCTATCATTTCACATTTGCTGCCTTGGTGAGCTCTTTCAGTCACCATTAACCTCTGTCCTCATCCAAATTACTCCCAGGAATCCTCCAAAGGAGCCAGAGTGCCCAAAGTGCTGTTAATGCTACTGAGATGGTGCTCATTTGCCGATTCGGTGTGACTGAATGAGAGTGAAAAGGGAAATTTGAGACAAGTACAGGCATGATTATAAGAAATTGGCTATACTTCTCTTACAAAGCATACTGCACGTGTGGGTGTGGACATTTTGCTAGATTGTGTGAAAAGAGTACATAAAGGCTATAGGGCTGAAAGAAAGGAGCTTCCCATAACATTAGCTCTTCTAAATTATCAGTGCAAAACTTAGCAATATGTACACTAACAATGTAGTAGCTGTTGCTGATTATTGAAATTTTGCAAATAATATTAGTAAAATAAGCAATGCAAGCACGACCCTTTATATTTTACACTATTCCTAATGGCCTCTGTTACTTGTATTCATCGTTCCTTTAGTGGTTCAGCAGTATACAATGAGTCAGTTTTAATACATTGAAATGCAATTGTTGGGGTAAGCTAAGCTGTGCTCTGCTGATTTGGTTTAGCTTCTTTAAAAATTGTATGGCTGGACTACAGCAATACATTTCTTCTCTTATCTCCTTCTTCCTACCTCCAACCATCTCAATTAGGTTCTGATTTACACATGGTCATATGCCAAGAGTGCTTTATCACTGGTCTGCATATGGTATCACAGTATCCCTGCTACCAGCCCAAGCCACTAGCAGGCTCACCGCTGGGCATGGTTATCAAGTGTGGGTCTGTATGTAACCTGACTATTTACAGAGCTCTGGACACTTATCTGAGAGTTTTATTACAGAGTAGATTACAGCGCAACTCTGCCATTTATTATGTGCAGAATAAAAGAAAAACAGGCTGACAGCTGTGTTTCAGTTTTCTCCATGACTCATGTGGCAACCTCCTACATAAAGATCAGTGACACAGAGACCACATAAGGTTTGAGCTCCCTCCTGATCCTAAGTGGCACTTTTATCAAATGTATTAAATCGATAATATAGCACTTAAAAGATTATTCAGACTCATCTCTTTTTGATCAATTATATGGATAGGACTGTTCATGGATGATGGTTGATTATAATTTAATTTTAAATTGGTTTAAAATAGCACATTATTCTTTTAGTAAACTATATTTCTGAAATGCTGACATGACAGGAAATGTTTATTGGATTCAGGTTTTTGTGGTCTAAGCTCTAAAAATAATTGGACATAATTTTTTGAATGTTTGTTTTTCAAAACTTTCATCCATGGTAATGGACATTGGATTACCATTTGTTTGACTTTAGAATATCTTCTGATATGAGATTTTTGGAGCAATTGATTAAGGCCTCTGTGTTTAACATTACTATATTTGTGGCTTGAATGTTATTATAATCATCCAAGAGGCAGCTCAAAAAGCTTTACCTTGTCAGCCACAAGCTAATATTTTAGCTACAAACTAAAATGCTAGTATAGCTTACATACTAGAAGGAAAATGCTTTCATCCCATGTATTTTGAAGGAAAGACGAAGCAGCTAAATTGAGAAGGAATGGCCTTTCCTCATTGTGGACTTGCTTGTTTACGTACACTTCATGCAATATAAACAGCATTTTAATGTGTACTTTATTCACTTCTGTCTTTTGAATGTGTTGTTTAATGTGTGTCGAATTAAGAACCACCCTTGCCTTGAATGCTACAATACAATATAATACACTGTACTGTTACACCTCTAATTTGCGTTATGTTTGTTATGTCTCACCTTGGAGGTACCAAAATTTGTACTTATATTAGGCCATATAAATTTTACTAGGTACTTTAGAACAAAAACCTTTTTTACACTCTGAGGCTAAATGCTAAAGCTGCATAATTTGAAAGTGATATCTTTAGTAACATGGACACGGAGCACTTCTTGATTGTGTTTTAACACAACTGTGTTGAGGAGATGTTCAATTTGTTGATTCACATTCCACCTCTCAAGCATCACTCATCCATTATCTATCAGCATTCTGACATGGATGTACATGAAAGTTGAATGAGCTTAGCAGGCGGTATAAACTGCTCTCATCCATTTTGTATGATGTTACACACCAGTAATCCTGTGAGGATTGAGTGGTTGAAAATAATTTTAAAAAGCCTTTAGGGCTGGAAGATATGGAATACTGTTTCTGCTTTTGAATAATCACTTTTGTTTCTGAAATTACCAGAGATCCACCTGAGGCCTGGCTTTCTTTTCAGAATCTCATTAACCTTTTCTTCACTGAGCTCTAAAGCAGGACTCTTTCTCTTTGCAACGTGTTTATTCGCTTATGCCCTGTTCTCACTTGAATTAATGTTACTTTGATAAGTGATTTTGCATGGTTTCCTCTAATACTATAAAAATAACTCAACATAGGGTGGTCATATGGCCTCATTATACAGTTGACCCAAAAAGAAGAGATGCTGACTGAAGCTTGCACTTGAATGGCGCTCAGTGTAATAATTGTGTGCTGAAGTGCTGAAATCAGATGCACCTTTTATGTCTACATTTCCAGGAGTTTGAGGTGTGTATGTGTGTTTGTGTGAACATTCAAAGCTTTTTGTGTAATCATGTTAGGTCAGCATTTACATTTACATTTACGGCATTTAGCTGACGCTCTTATCCAGAGCGACGTACATCAGTGCTTAAGAATTCCTGTTTCTTACTTGAAAAACAGCTTAAATCTGAGTCAGCTATTTACCCGAAATACTGCAGTCGCACACAGCTGTCTTTCTGTCATTGTGTTTATAACAAAGTTGTAAACTAATCAGTACAGACTGAACCAAAAGTTTGGGCACTGTGGTCACATGGATTGTTCTATGCCATGTTATCACAAACAGCAGTAATATCAGCAACCGATTATATATCAGCAAACAATTAACTCAGAAAACAAAAAGGGAAACAAAACACCAGGCGAGTGCTGTTGCATGTCATTCTTCACTTGGCCCTAATTTATTCATTGTCTTTTATTCATTACCATATTATCATTAGTTGGAACTGACCCTAATTTGGAATGTAATTGAGTTAAACCAGTGCCCAAGTAAGTCCACTAGCATCCCTGTGCTTTTAACATGGTAAATAGAATTAGGTCTTTTGTATTCTTCTACTCTAAATTGCCTAATAGTCAGCAAACAACTTCAGACAAATTCTTAAAAATAAAGGTTTCTAAATGATTCTTGCTTTTATATGTGCTTTACAAGAAAATATTAGAGAGCACAGGAGAGAGAAAAGATTGCCCTCAAAAATATAAAACTGGGATTTATATCAGGTGATTGTTACACATGGCCTTGGAGTCCCACCATGCATAAGATTTTACCTTCAGTAAAGTGCACTAACCATCCTGGTAAATGGCTTCTTCCTTTTACGTTGTTTACAGAGCAAACAGACCCTTTAGTGTTTTGATAGCTACAGCTTTAAGGGGAACCAAACCCGAGGACAAAATCAATAGACACTCAAGAGGACATTAAGGTGTGATTTAGGTTTTATGGTGCACTTTTAGAGAGTGCTGAGACAGATTACAAACATCAACACAAGGGTTTATACGGAGCCCCCTGGAATAGAAGCCTGAGAAAAACAGCTACAGAATGGAGAACCTCTTAAAGAAAAATAAAGGAATCCTTAGAGCCCTACTTAATTCTGCTATTATCACGAACTCACACCCACACATATAGAGTAACAGAAAGTGATCTGGCCGAGATGCTGTGTTGATGAATCAACATTGCAAGAGATTCGCAGTCTCTCTGATGTTTTGGAAAACTTAGACATTTCCTGCTGAGACACTGGAGGCCTCAGAGCTGCAGTTCATCTTCTGCCTCAAATAGCACATGAATATTCATAAATCATATTAGATGATAGTAATGATTCATTACAGCTAATAGATTATTCATGAATTTTGTAACTCTATATACTCTAATGATCGTTGAGTGGCTCTGGGCTTTGAGTTGGTCTGATTAGAAGATTATACTTATGGTCTTGTTTTACGCGGAAATCCCCACAATAACGCGGAAGCTGCAAATATCCTCTGCCTTTTTTTGCTTTTTTGTGTAAATGTTTTCACACAAGGGGACTCAGGGCAGGCTGTAGCCGACCTGGAAGCACTTCCACACCAGGGTTGAGCCCCTGCGCTCCAGGTGCGATTTCTCTGTGGTGCAAGAACTTAGACACTTCAAACTCCAGAGTTCGATTGATCTCCAGGAGACCTTTCCAACAAGCCCTCATTTGTATTTTTGCCCGAGTAGATCAGGGGTTATTCCAATGAAAACCGTTCAACCGAGGACTTCAAATTAAAAGAGGCGAATACAGTTTACCTTTCCATTTTCTTTAAGGGAAATGCATTAAACACAGTTTAAAATGAAATTAAAGTGTTTAGGAGCATATTGGGGGCATATTTAGGGTTTACACAATAAAACATATGCATTTTTTTTTTTTTACCAAAACACAGCAAAGTGGGTTATTACTGTATATATAACAAAAAATTGTTCTAAAGTACGCACTGTGTATTCACTAGGGTTGCAACGATTAGAAATGTTAGTGGTATGATTATAGTCTGAGAAATAATCACAGTTTCACGATTATCACCAGTTATTTTATGTGAATTGATTTCACAACTGTATTAACATATATAAATCACACAAACACATTCTATAAAGGTTTTTGTTGCTACTTTTTAAAATGAATTTGTAAAATAAAAATAATCTTGAACATAAATTGCACTGTAACTTAAAAATGCTGTTAAAAATGCTGCTTTTAAAGAGTCAAACGAGAGTTTGTTCTTTAAAAAGCAGCATCTAACCCTATCTAACTGTGACGTTTCACAGAGATTAGTGGCTACCCCGCCTAGAAAAGCTGCAAGCACGTTCCGTGGGCCTAAAGTATTGGGACGCCCAGGTGATATGAATGGGTCGCGCTATTGTTTTTAGTCCATGCGGGTCACACTATTAAATGTCTCTGGTTCTGGCGGATTTGTTTTGCGGTGTTGGGGGAAGTCTTAACAGTGGATTAACCGCAATGTTTCACACAATCCGGCCAACCCTAGAGTTCACACAGGGTTTTTAAGTTATTGTTAGCTGAAGTAGCTGTGTCCTTCTATATAATGCGACAAGGACGTGTTCTCTAGAGCTTGTAAGTAGACAGCAGGACTTTAGTATTACCAGACTAAAGTTCTGGAGTGAAGTCTGAGAGCGAGTGAGCTGTTAGTGTGGCTGTGGCATCTTTTTTCTTTTTGATACACACTTTGATATGAGATGTGTGTGTATGTGTGTGCGCGCGCGCGTGTGTGTTTTTCTTAAAGATTAGTATTGACTGTGACACTACAGCACAGCCTTTCAGAAGTGTGTCTTTTCTTGTGTGTTGGTGACAGCTGCTGTTGTCTTCAAACTCTTGACAAAGAAATCAAAGCAATTTTATCTGAAAGTTTTAGCAGAGCTGATAAACCTGCTCACTTGATTAAGTCTGTGTGAAACCTTCACAACTTGAAATATGGATGCCTCAGATCCTGACAGGTCCTCACATTTTTTCTCTATTGCTGGTTCTCTTATATTTGTGTATTATCTTGGTAATCAGATATCTTGGAAAAGCAGATGTTTTAGAAATCGAGGAAATGCTTTTAAATGATCAGACAGTAAGAAATGTGCAAGGCAGCTTTTGAAGTATTATCTCAAATATTGTGAACAGTGGCAGTACTGGAGGACAGGAAAACTGGCACTGCTGACTTTGTGGATTCTCTCAAGGCAGACAAGTCTTACGCTGCGGTGAAGTTAACTTTAGGCTTTCAAGGCCAGTGAATGAAGAGCTACATGACTGAGGTCAGCTTGGTCTGTGTTTAACTCATAGTACTGCTTTTCATGAAAAACAACCAGCAAGCTAGCCACATAAAATAACCTGACGAGAAATTCATAAATTTGAACAGCGGACTCATAAAAGCTGTATCTATTTCAGTTACTGTATATTTGCGTTAAGAAAGTATAGCTGTAAAATGCTGTTTGGAGCAGCCCTAGTTTTTAGAAGTAGGCTCATTATGCAACTTCTGATTAAATGAAATATGAGTTTGATGGTAACAAAAGTGAAAAGTTCACAATAAAGTGGGCAATTTGGCAATGATATGACATCATGATACACTTGGCAATGACATTACATCATGATATGTATGAGTGATAAGAGTTCTGCATTTGTAAAAGTGGAATTTTTATTTTAGAAAACGGAAGCAATAAATATAGAAATTAGATATAGAAGGTATTTATAGCAATGAAAATGTTTTAATAACTGTCTGATCAGTTACGTGTGCTGATGACAGGCGTGTTCTACAGTCATTAGATTTGCCACATATGTTTTCAATTTAGTGCAGTTATATCAGTTGGGCAGAGGCAAATGAATCTAAAAAAGACAACATGAAGCACATTCACTGAGACATGTCTTTCAGCTGAGCTGTAACATGTCTAGAGGTCAGTGCCAAGTACTGTTTAGTTGTTAGCTTTGTAGAACACACTCTCAAGAGAAATGTGTAAGCTATGCTTGATTGCCTAAACTTAATATTTGTGTGTATGCACAATGCATCATTACATTTACATAATTACGATTAGCAAGCAGCTAATTGAAGCAGACTTTAAACTTGCACTGTACTGTAATAACGAACAAATAAGAACAATTCAGTTGTTAAAATTTGGAGTCCCAAGAGTGTGTCAAGAGGAATATAGATGTTCTGCTCTGCGAATACCATTCTGTCTGTTGCTGTCTGCGCTTATGTGTCTAAGTAATTGCACCTAAACCCAGAAATGGCCTGGTCTTGCTTCAGGCTGTCCAAGGCAAGGATCTTAGGGGTCTTAAACTGACAGACAGACAGACAAGCAGATATTGACACTCGTCTGAGTGGAGAGCAGTTTCAGTAGTCTTCTAGACAAAGTGCCAGAGCATTTTGAAGCTTCCAGATTGAGGGCATGCTATCAAACTGCTCCTGACATCCCTTTGGTCTTGGCATCTGTGTCAGCATGTAGCAATAGCTCTCTAAACTTGCCCTTTCAGGCTGAGGCCACATGTGTCAGCCTGAAATTGGTCAGCATGATATCCGTTTTCTCTCTTCGGTCTAAATCCGAGAAAGTGGAACATTTTCTTGACTTTAGTGGAACACTTTAGAAAGTTTTATTTAATCATGTTGCACTATATAAAAGTTGTTTTCATTTAAATTATATTTTTTTGTTCAGGGGATAACCACACTTTCCTTTACACAGTTCAGAGGACAGTCAAGTAAGTTAAAAGTATTAATGCAGCTTATTATCCAAGTGGCCAGTGTCTTGCAGGATTCTGTGCCCTGGGGAAGTGCTGTAAAAGTAATAGTAGTCGAGCAGTTCCAGACTAATAATAGCAGTGAAGTTGTGATAGAGATATCCCCTAGGGTGTGTTCTGTACTGAAGAGCGCAAATGTAACCACTGTGGTTCAAGCTTTTATCGTTGTGTTTGTGTGTGTGTATCTGTCAATACAATATGTATTGTGTAGGTTCTCATAAATTGTGTTGATTCCCCTTATACCGCCAACAGTTCTGACCCGTTGAGGATGTCATATGACCTCTGAAGGTGTGCTGTGGTATCTGACACCAAGATACTAGTCAGTCCTGTGATTTGAGAGGTGGGGCCTTCATGGACTAGACTGGGTTGTCCAGAACATCCCATAGATTCTTGATCGGATTAAGAGCTGTGGAATTTGGAGACCTTGAACAATTTTTGCAGTGTGGCAAGGTGAATTAACTTACCAAAAGAAGCCACTGTCACGAGGGAATACCATGACCCTTAATGAGTGTACTTGATCTGCAGTGTTATTTAGGTGGGTGGTCTATATCAAAGTAACATCCACCCGAGCATCCATAGCAGAACATTGCCCAAAGCATCACACTACATGTCCATGGTGCTTCCTGATGCCATTTCTTCCCCATGTGCACACACAGCTGTATATGTAATGAAAAATCAAATGTGGTTTGTTGGAACAGTCCATCTTTGTCTATTTCTCCATAGTGTCGTTCTGGTGTTCATGTAACCATTGTATATGCTTTTGTTGTGGCCAATTCATCAGTTGTCCTTCCTTTGACCTGAAGTTTTGGACATATTGTGACTCACCTAGTCCATCTAACAACCTCAATTTGGCAATAAGTCGCTCCAATCCTTTTGCTTGTCCATTTTTCCTGCTTCCAACATGTCATGTGGCAAGTGGCTTTTTCCTTTTTTTCTCTATTTATGTCCAGAATTTGTAGAATTATAGTTATTTTAAAAGATGCATGATTTAACTATTCAGCCAGTGAAGTACAGGTGGTTCTTGAGTTACACATGTCTCAACATATGAGATTTTGAGTTTATGATGCTCACATGGGCTAACTAGTTTAGTGGCATGTGGTGGAAGAATACGCAGATTATGCACCTATGACATTTATCTAGGCACAAGTGTTCCGTTTGTGTTGCTTTGTTATAGAGAGTGTTTATAGATTTTACAGCTGTGTTAGGATATGTTATTAACTTAGGCTTACACCACATTTCAGGTTACATCACAGTCGCAGGAATGTATCTCTGTCGTAACTTGAGGACCCCCTGTATGCTGTACTACAGGAATTCAAATAAAACTTTATTAAACTTTTAAGAAATCTTTCACTGATGGAGACTGGTAGCAGCAGAAATGCATAAATCTTTTCCCTTTCTTTTAAGATATGGTCTACATCCATATGTAGACATATTTTAAGTTTTTACAAGTTTTTATACGTCTGTTGGATGAAAGGAGGTTTGGCACATGCTGTTTAGTCTGCAACTTTGCATTTTTTTTTGCTTTTCTCTGAATTGATTATATTACTTAATTCATCTATCTGTTTGTTAATCATTTGTTTCTTATTATACGCTATACTTAGCATTTTATTTTTTTCTCTGCCTGAGATCCACTGCTTTTTTTTAAAAATCATTTTATGAATACTAGTGTGAAATACTCTGCATGTGTGTAAGCAGAGATAAGCAGCTGGCTGAATTGGTCATATATGTAAATAGATTCATCTTTGTCACATCACGAAAACACGAAATTCAAATTGAATGTTGTGTATTTTTCATATATGTACTCTATGGGCTGGGGAGTGAACGGAACATTTTGAAACTTTCACATTGTATTCACATTGTCTTGGAATGAAAACATCTTTCCCATATAACCCCAATAATTCTACAATGATCATGCTCATCAGTCTATTCTCTCTCAGATAGTTTTACTACTTCGGATGGAAAGGCTTGAAACCAGTATACTGCCCCACAGGGTATAACAGAAAATAAACCTAGCTTTTATAAATTGTCCTTTGTGGACCTCTACAATTGCACGGTAGCGTTCGTAGTGTTCTCAGTCCTCTTTGGAAGAAAGCCCAGAGGCAGCCGCTGGAGGACTGGCTCTTTCAGAGTGAAGCATTGAGCTCTGCACGCAACACTGGTTCTGAGATCCACACTCGCTGGCTGTGGAATCTCATCAGCTCAGCAGCTTCTACTAAAGCACAGTCCTTAGTGCAACCCCCTGATTCCTTCAACTGATAGCTGCTGGAGCAGTCTGCTTTCTGTTTCGGTGGTTATATGAGCCGTCTGTCTCTTCACTGATTACTGATTCTGTCTCTGCAAGGTACAATAGATCCTGCATGTGGAAAGGATATACCGTGCTGAATACAAGATGCTTTAAAGTGGAATTTAGTGCAAAACTCTCAGTTTTTAACTTCATTGTATTTGAAAGGTTAAATAGAGGACAGTGAAAGTTAAATCCTTTTCCTAGCTCCTGTGCCAAGTCTGCTTCTCATGTTGTGCAGTTCTTGTTGCAAATTAACATCTCTTTTTGAGATTCTTCCTTTTCATGATCAAGGATAAGTATGTGTTGGTTTTGTGACTCCAGTCCCTAAAATGTGTTTAGTAAACCAGTCTAAACTTCAGTATGTTAAAAAAATGTCGTTTTCATTTGCATTGTATGTAAACAAAGCAAAGGCAGGACTTAAAGTCAAGATTATGGATTGAAGCGCAAAATACTGAAAGGAAAGCAAAAAATCAGTAGATAAATAAACAAAAAAAATCACACGCTACTTAGAATAAACTAAGAATAAACAACTAGAATTAAAATTCAATAAACATTCAGGACTATAATATATACTTCATGTTGCTAAGTACATCAAAGGTTTCCCATGTGAAAACACAATAGTCTATTAGTCTCCATCATTGTTGAAATGTGGCTTGCTGTTGAGGTGGTCAGGCCACATCATGCTTGTACAAAAAGAAATCAAGTATCAGACTGCTTTTAGTCTCTTACAAAACACCACTAGCTCAGTGTCGGTGGCAAGGGCGGGCATTTGGGGGCCGTGCTCCCCCTATCGGTCATTGGTGCCCCCCCAGCACAGGCCGAAAAACAATCCCATTAAGTTAGCTTATTGTTATTAACATTTTAAAATTAATATTTTAACTGTGCAAACTCTAGCTTCATGAAAATAAAAGAAATAAACGGGAGATCGTATCATTTTGGTTGTGCTTGCATAACTCGTTAGGTTCGGTCAATGCTTATTGGTCGCTGAGACAACTTGTTACATTTGATTTCAATATCTGTGTCTGTTGAGCTGCAGCGGCGCAGAATCCGTTTCGAGTTCAAATAGTTTTCGTGTCGTTCATTTTAGTGTCGTTCAATTCGCAAAAAATGGATTTAAGAAAATGGTTTTCGCCTGCAACTCTTCTGACGGTAATCCCTTTGGTTATTTCACTTCTTGCCAGCCCTGACCTACTAAGCAGATGAATTGTTGATCGATGTTTGCTGGGTCTTG
>JBBPDE010000155.1:12986769-12997823 GCA_037974605.1 Nannopetersius ansorgii | reverse complement strand
GTGCTGAATGTTTTTCTAATCTGCAAATGACTTATTTGTACAACTATGACCCTGACCATGAAGATAGTTATAATGCAGGGTTGGTATAAGTTCTGAGATAGAAAGCTCATAGGCAAGCATGTGGTCTTTGTTATCTAAGTTCATAGCACATGCCGTGCTGAATGACCAGGGCCACATATGCTTGCATTGTTTTAAACACACATTTACATAGAAGATATTTCTGCACATTTCAGCGCATGCTATTTTTTTTTATTTGTTATTTATTTCTTGTAAATTATGCACTACAAGTTGTGGGGGTAAATACTATACTTCCATATGGTCCCTGTAGAAGATATGTTAACTTATTTTAAACAGAATGTTTGCTTCCAACTGTCCTTTTAACTCTCGGTGGATCCAAATATTTCAGTATTTTCATAAATGACATTGGAATAAATTATATTGTAATCTAATTCTCCACCCTAGCACGCTTTCTGCATTTGAATTATTTTTTTACTCTCGCCACTGAAAAGGAGTACATCCATCTGCAACCAACCTACATACAATGTTTCTTGGTTTGGACCAGCATTTTCTCATCATGGCATTTGTAATGGCACAATATCTACCATGTGAACAGGCCCCCAGTGGTTACATTGTGAAATGTGCTTCCCTAGATTTGTATCCTCTGAAAAAGAACACTAATCTGCCAGTGGTGATTGTTGTTGCAGCACAATGGCAATGCAGTGTGAATGTGGGCTGGCTGTTTAGTTTGGGTCAGTGAACTATGCAAAAGAAAACCTCATCTTGCCTTGGACAGCCATTTCCTGCCTCTGTTAGTGAATGGATTGTCATCTAATGCATGCTGGACCAGCATCTAGAAGAATGACAGGAAACTGGATATAAAGAATAAGGCATTCCAAAGATGTTGCATCTTTTTAAGTATTATTCCAGTAATTTGCACTGTGTAAGTTAATCATTTAGTATTTGCATGTTTCTGGGTCGGGACACAGGACAGGAATGTTTGATTACATAGGTGAGAGGTGAAAGCTTAAGTCTGTACATATTACTCTCCTCTGTCTAAATTCTGTTTTCTTGGTGCCTCTCATAGCATTATTTGCCTAAATGTGCCAATATGCCTGTTACTGGAGAAGACAGAAATCTTCTTTATAATTTTGCTTACTGTGTGTTTTTTTGGGGGTTTTCTTTGGAGGAAGTGCACAACTTCAGCACAGTTGTCTTCTCTCTCCGTTTCCAGTAAAGTACCACAGAGCTGGAATTAAGTTTAGTTCATCCCTCACTCATCCCACACGTATAGAAACAATCCACCCTCAGGAAAGAATGAGCTCATTAAGGAGGAATAACAAAACAACACAACGTTCCCCTAATGTTGTTACACAACTTTTGGATCCAGGTCTGTGTTATGGCAGGGTGTGGGCCATGAGTAAGCGTTACAGGACGTTAAGATGTGACTCAGCTGGACTGAAATGATCTGCTTTGTCCTTCTGAATGTTTGAATGCTACTTTCAGTATTTGCAAAAATACTGTGTTTTATAGAAAAGTTGAGAAGTGCTGCTGGATTACACCCTTAAAAGTAAAGGTACCTAAATGGTTCTTGTCTGGGACCTTTATTTTATGTATGTTTGTATGTGTTTCAAATGGGCTCCATTTTAAAATGGATGAACAACCCTATGTTTGAAAAGTTCTTTAGGTAATCTGATGTACTATGTCTATGGCATCACTCCAAAAGCACTTTGATTTTTAAGAGTGCGTGTTTGAGAAGCTGGCTGTTCCTGTGCTGTTGAGCGAGGGTGGTGCTAATTGTGTGTTTAAACTCTGTATCATAAAACCTAAACAAGAAGAGTCTCTGCCCTTTGTCTCCTCCCACATTCAAACATGTTGTTGGTGTTTTTGGAATAATGTCAGAATCAGCAGATATTTGTTATATTTATCTACAACAGATATTTATAGAATTTCAGAATGCAAAGTTGTCTATATTGTATTAATTTCAATGTATTTGTATCTATTGAGAACTAAACGTTTTCCTTACTTTAATTTTAGTCCTGATATGCATTGTCTTATATTTTATAACCAATGTTTTCTAAGTCTTATAAATATGTGCGACCATGAGCATCAGAAGATGTGCACATGCCAAACTGGCGTCTGACCAAAATTCTTAGTTCATCCCCAATAAATATGAACACACATGCACACAGACTCAAACTGAGGCATGGGATTTGAATTAGCACAGTAATGAGTAAGATTTGCACCAGAAATAAGTCTAGCAGCACACAGATGCAGATACACACATCATTTCCTCATTGCTGACCTGGAATCTCGGGTATGGTAATGAGAATATGGGAGGCATGTTGTGCACTGATGGACCTTGACTAAAAGTGTCTTGACTAAAACTGCTGCTTCTAGTACATTATTTTTATTTTGTGAGCATGTGTGAGAACGGACAGGTTGTTCATACCCTGGTAACAACAACATCCTGTCTGCTGTCTATCTGTTTGCCGGTCTATCTCTGTCACTCTCTGTCTCTATATCCCAGTATAGAGTCAGGACTCCAGTTTTGTCTATAAGTGGGAGACAATTCTGGAAAGATCTGTCTCTTAATTCAAAGTCCTGTTATTCTTTGGCTCAGCCTGACCTCTGCCCACTAATTATAGCTAATCCATGGACTCTCCTGTCTGGCTAACTATATTTTACTAGAGAATCTTACATCACTAGTATATAAAGTGTGTTAGATTATAATACTGCACAGGGTTCGCTGCAATTGTTCAGTCTTTATGCTACCATTTCTATCAACTGTAAGATAAAGCTGGAACGTTCCTTTTTAAGTGAATCATCTCTTTTGGAATTCAGGATCTCTCTTGTGAGTCTAAGATCTGAGGGTTATTTGTATTATTATTAATATTTAATAGTTTTGGCTCTTTGTCAGCAGCAACTGGTGCAGGTCTCACATGCTTAACTAGCTGAGCATTGCTTTTCGAGCAAGAGGAATTTCTCCAAAATTGATATCATGTTTTTGCTGAATAGTTGGTGAGTCCCCAAGCTGTTCAGTGTCCATACGTTAGCAGAATGGAATGCAACTCTTGAAATTTCTCAGTGCAAGGAGTGTTCCGCTGGGAATCTCAGTAATCTGAAGAAATGTGTTGGGAGAACTGAAGAATGGGATATGTAGCCTCAGTAGAGTGAGAAGCAAGGGTTTGTTTCAGTGTTATTCATGCAGCTTCCTTGATGCTTCACTTTCAATTGATAACCGGCTTGATGCCTGAACTTAAAACCAAAAGTGTAAAACTGGAGGTGTTCCTGTTTGAAATGCTCCTGCTGTGTTTTTGCATTACAAAAGTACAGTTTTGACATACTTGGTTTCAAAGTTAGAACGGTTTTTCATTTTTCCTTTAATATGAAGACGCATAAATAATAGTTAGACCTAAATGTTGTCTTCAACCCCATAATTTCAAATGTCGAACCTCAGAAGTAAACACTACCATTCAAATTTTGTACACACTGAGAGTTTCTACATTTGCATGTTACTCACTTAATATTTACTAAAGATGCCCCCAGTATTCTTTACTAACAAATAATTGTACAGTGTGCTCACCATTTGAGTATTTTATTGTCAAAAAGTGTCATATTTTTATTCACCACTATTGACTATATAAGACAAAATTTTTAAACAGCAGACAACCAGTTAATAGGATGTCAGGAATGCTTGGTTATGCATTCTTCCCATGTCAAAAAGAAATCTTGTCTCATTTGACATTTTTAGATGTCTAAGGCATATTTTGTAATTTCTCACAACAGCACAGATGCATTTTTCTAGCCTGTATTTATACCTTTTTAACAGCACTATATAAACCTTTATTACGTTTTGTAACTCAGCAGCATCAAGAAGCTATAAAGAGTGACCCACCCATATCCAGTGGCTAAGTTCATATTCTTCTCAATCGTATATAGTTCCATCATCACACCTTGCCACCCATCTTAAAGCAGAATACATGTAAGAAGTCCAGCACTCACTATGAGATGGGGTGTGTAAGGCCCTTGATTTCCTACCGCTACACAGTCCATACACACAATGACAGGATGTGTGTGTTTGGGAAAGCCATTGCCGGGCAGGAAGAAGGTATTTCTGTTTGACATTTCAGCATGTTGGATTTTAAAGGCCATCAGGAATGTGCAGAAGGGTTCGAGGCCAGCCCAGGGAAAGGTCTTATTTCTTTTCTTGAACGGAAGATGTGGCTTTGGATCTGCCAATATTGATACGAGCTAAAGGTTATATTTAACCCCCCAGGTCTGTCTTCTCAGGGTTCCAGTAAATTTATCTCGCCAAGTTGTAGTTTTTAGTTTTGGACTCGTCATTTTTCCTTTGCTTTAGACTTGCACTGTCAGCTCTGTGTTCATTTCTGTGTTACTTTTTAAGGGAAGTTTGGTGAGCAATCAAATTCACATGATTTTCCACTAACCCACAATGTAGTAATCAGCAATGACATGTCTAGACTCCAAATTTTCTTTAGTTTAGCCCTGGAGCTAGGCAAATGTAGCTAACAAATACTAGAGGTCAATAGACAATAAAAATACTTTACCAATACCTAACTAACTCAGACTACATCCAGCTCTTCATTTAAAAATATGCTCTTTTCCCCCATTATTCATTTAACGCTGTGGTAGTGAGCAAAACGCATGTAGCTCGTCAAAGACACATGTATGTACACGCTCCAGATCACATGCCCTCTTGCTGATGTAATAAACAGGCAGCACCAGGACCTGAAAGTCATATGCTCAGTTGAACTCACACACCCAGACTGCTGTAGAGGTCAGGACGGGTCATTGTGTTGGTCAGTGTGTGTGGGCGTGTATGCATGTCTCCTTTTGAATTTAAAGCTGAATCTCTCTCTCTGTTGATAAGAGAATGCCCCTGTTCATGACACAAGAACTACTTTCAGCCTGATCACAATGAAGGAATTATCAGTACACCAAACATGAAGACTGTGTCATAAATAATAGCAGTATCACTTCAGGAAGAGACAAGTATATGTACCATACTTAAGAACCAAATTCTGTAAGAGTAGAGAAAAATGATGTACGGGAATGTGGGCCGTCACTGATTGTGTGTGTGTCTCACTTTGCAGCATTTGACATGCAATGTAATGTTTAAATAAGTAGATGTTTGTGTGTGTTTGTGTGATTTTTGCCCTGCACGTGTTAGCTGGTGCGTTGTCATGGGCCTAAATGAAACTATGTAGATGTGACAAGGCTTTAATGGAGTTTAAGACCCCGTGGTTGTACCCATGTATATGATTTTGTATCAACAGCTAGTGTATTATTTCTGTGCCTAAGCTAGTGGGATATTTAAAAAATAAAGGGTGTGCAATTGGCAATTTGATCATATGTATTACTGCCATAACATTTACATCAAAGAACTGAGCTTTTCTGGGCATTTCAGGGATCATCAGTCAAAGAACACTGACCAACTGCCTATTTTAATACAAAGACAACATAATTTGTTCTATATAATAAGTGCTTTTATTTATTTATTCCAACTAAAGGTTATGATATTGTGGTGTTAGATTTTTCCACCTCATCTTTTTCCCCACCCTTAACCAACAATATGTAATTGTGATTGTCTTCTGTTTAAGATGTTTTATACATGTGCTTCCTTATGAGTATATGCTGGCTCCTTTATAGTATATTATCACCTAAAATGCAAGAATTTCTGTGTTCATTCATGAAACAGAAATTTTCCAGGCTTTGCTGCTGAGTGCTTTACATTTTACTGTTCTGACTCTGTAATAACATTTGTCTGTAGATGAACTTATCCACTTTGTTCCTTTTTTGTGTGTGTGAACAGGATGGCTCTCTGGGTAATATAGATGATTTGGCACAGGAATACTCCGAATACTACAACACATGCTTCAGTGACGTCAGCGAGCGCATGGAGGAGCTACGAAAACGCAGAGTTTCTCAAGAACTAGAGATGGTGAGTTTATTCTAGCACCCAGCGACTAAATATATTTTATACAGGTTTCATTTCTCAGTCCCAGTTCACATTGCTAAAAATATTTCCAGTGCTTTCAGTACCTAATTGAATTAAGAAGCCCTGTATGAAGGCTTGTGATATTGAAGAGTTTTTAAAACAATTAAAACAATCAAATGCTTTTGACTTGGGTTGCTGAAGACCAGTTAACACTATGACATGCTTTGACAATTTCTCTCATGAAGAGGCAGTACATGACACGTGCTGTTTCTCTACATTTCTGTGGAATTCTGAAGTGAATTGTATATGCCTTTTACAGCAGGCCGACCTCCTCACTTGTATCAAATAGGTCAGAATCCTTTGACTAGTTCTTTGTACAGCAGATTTGGTGAAATTAAAAAAACAGCCTGTTTCACCAGTCCAGCTGACCTAGATACGCAAGCACCACTTTCAGTACTTTCATATTTTCTAGTGATGAAGTTTGTTAAATCTATTAGCACTGCTTAACCTTGCTGCCTGTTTTGACTGTAAACCAAGTCTGCCCAACTTTGGCAATAGATTCCTGTCTATCCATGCGCTGTGAGTATGGAAACGACAGGAAACCGCAACATTTTTTCCTGCAGTTTTGTCCTTCATATACTTATTTATTTTCACAAAATGGCCTCAGCAGACCTATGATCACATCACACTTTAAAGAACTGTCCAAGAACATTTAAAAACAGACAGTTGTCAGCAACCCCCACCTCTCTCTGTGTGTTTGGGTTGTCTGTGGGGTTTCTCTCAGTGAAGAAAAGATCTCTCTGGGTTTGCTTTGTTTTTGTTTACTTTGTGTTTCTGAAGACTCTGTGGCTTCTCGTACTCAAAGCGCCTGTGTTCTCAGCCTCCATCCCGGCATATAGGGTAGTGGGCCACCCCGGTGTTGCTAAGGAACTAGCGGACTTATTAAAACATGCAGCTGGGGCTGGCATGGCCTAAGCAGGGATTTTTTTCCTCTAAAGAGGCAAAGAGAAAAAAAACAAGAAGTGAGAATGAAAGAAAACATTCTAATGCTCCTGCTCAGCTGTGGTGGCTGACCCGGATGAGGGCGGACTATGTTAGCTAAGCTTTCGTAACACGAGGTCACAACGTTTTCCTCAGGTGTTCAAGAGGATTTCATGTCATCTCATTCATTCATTATTATGCTATTATGTGAATTAAGTTTGTCCTGTCACATGAATGATCATGATGACGATGACTTGGACACTGTGCATGTAGTTCCACAAACTTGAGGTAGATGTTGCATCTGATTATGCTTAGCACCTCTGATAATAGTTTACACCTCCTGTTAAGTTTAAACAGCTCTTGCCATCAAATAAAATTTGAAAAGTTTATAGGTAAAATTTTCAATGGTTTTGTTAATATAGATCATGAAAATGAATTTCTGTAATCTAATTATTCAAAAGCTTCAAAGCTTCCATTTTTTGGTACGAAAGAAAAAACATTAAGATGTAAACAAAGGAAATCAAAGTTGGGAACTTGTGATTAAAGTCGTAGAGAATTTGCACACTTATTGAAAACGTTTCGAAATGCTAGGTCTTCCCAATGTTATGATGGAATTTGTTCAGTGGTCAGGATGCAGACAGCTAGAATCAAGGAGCTGTTTTTCACAGCACTATTGGCAAAGCAGTGTCAGTAAACATTAGTTCATTTTTCCTGTAGCACTTTTATTATCCTTGCTGACTCCTTCAAAAAGGGGTTCCCAGTCAGTAGTGGAAACTTAAGTTTGCAGCCCACCAAAACCAAAGGAATGAACCTTTACCCCAAGGACATGCAGTCAAGATTCAATCACAGCCATGTGGTTTGTGTTGGTTGCAGGAAGGGGGTTTTCTTTGCCAATTGTTATCTCATACACACACACAATTTTCAGGCCTAGATCACTTAGTCTTAAGTGTAGACTTAACAAGCCCTTGTATCTTTTGGTAACTGGGCCATGTAGCCTCAGGTTAAAGCCTTCTGCGTTAAACCGTATCCTAAAAACTAGTGCATAGGCTAAGCTTGACTTGTGTGCAGAGACAGTGAAGTAGGTCATCAGTGTCTTTAATGTCTTTGGTGTTGTGCCATGCTGAAGAGAGGGGAAGTACTATGCTGGCCTTGCCACAGACTGGGAGAGACTTGGCTAATGGAGACTAGGGCAGTTTGGATCAAATGATGGGGATTTACTGGGAACGTTAGTGCGTTCCTCAGCTGGAGCAGGCAGCAAGATGAGTTAGAACAGCAGGAAATCCAGCTCAATCTTTCTTGTACTCTCTCTTTCTCTCTCATTCTATTTCTCTCTCCATTTCCATGCATGCATACATAACAATTTGGCAATGCATTCATTCACCCAGATTTAGTCTGATATTAAGAATGTAGTAATGCAAGTAAGAACCTTTTAAATTTTATTTTACTATTGTTCATTTGCATCTGGCATGGCTCCTTGCCCTTCCATCATTGAAAAATAGAAAGGGCGAAAGACAAACAGACAAGCACATTCTGTGCCGGTGGTTGTCTGCCAATAGCAGGTGATTATTTCCTTGCTGATTAGCTTTTTAAATGCCAGCCTAATTGGCTGACTTTTCTGCCACATCCAGAGAAATTACCTTTCTGTGCGCTTTTAAAGATGATTCACATCAGAAAGTGTGAAAATGTAGTTTCTACTCTTCTCTCCTCCCATCTTCTCTTCTCTTCTTTTCTCACATCCATGAACAGTGGTGGAGAGTTAACCTCTATCCTTTAGGCATGTGACCCCTGCAGTAAATGTCAGACAGGCCTTCGTGGCTGGGCATAATTAAATCGAGGAAGGGTGGAAGGTTGTCCACTGTAAACAGAGGCAACACTGTTTGCCATTGTCACAGTAGCAGGAGCGATGAGGTCCATTCAGATGTTTGCTGAACAGCGCATGAAACATTCATACAGTCTACATTATAGTGCCTGTGCATGGGGCTGGGCAAATGCTCCCCACTGGAATTCCCTCACTGCATCTCCTTTTGACTTTCAAAGGAGAAGTCTAAATGTAACTCATAGCACTGTTCTGCTTTCACTTCTCCATTCAGTGCTTGCTATTACAGCCACTGAGAGCCTTTCTTAGATGCTACAGACACACAGTCGGAATAAAGTTTCGATTTCTCACATTGTACGGCAGGCTTTCCCCACATAAACCATGGAGGGATACAGCACAGTGAAATGAAACATTTTCTTCATGATTCATCAGTAAAGTTGTTCCTCTGTTGATTAAAAAAATGACCAAATGTCCAAGCGTAGCTCTGTTTGTTCTCTCTGTCTCTCTCTCACTGTCTCTTTTTTTTGTTGTTATAAGAGCTGTGATGATAAAGGCCTTAAGAAAACATCCTGTCACCAGAATATGCTGTGTATTTAATCCCCATCATGCACAGACAACAAACCAGACTGCCCTATAGAATCCATATCTCTTCACCTCTGCTGTCAGTCTCTCTTTCCGTTAATCTCCATTCATAAAGCTGTGCGAAGTCTATCTCTCCATCACTAGGCAAATTTAGCTCAAGCTTCTTGCTTGTCAGCGAGGGCCCAGTACTGTAGTGAAAGGGAGATGGAATCATCCGTCTTTTGCGCAGCCAGGGTAAAAATACAGCCCATGTCAGCACAAAGCCATCGAAAACAAAATCAGTTAACTGGAGTTGGTGTAGACCTACAAGGTGATAAATCCATTTTCCCCAAAGGCTCTGAAGCAACTATATCACTTCAGATAGGGGTAGATTTTGTGCTTTGCTGCAAACTGTACACATGAAACATAACACTCTTATCTTAGACTACCAGGTCACTAAAGAGTTGTGAAGTCATCTCAAAAATACAGTCTTAGGTCTTGCTTAGATTAAACACTATATGATGTATCATACAGTGTAATGCTCTAAATCAAATTTAGCATAATTAGTTATGCTCTATTTCTAATAAAAATGGGGTGGAGGTAGCTCAGTGGGTAGGATACTTGCCTCCGGATCATGAGGTCATGGGTTCGAATCCTACCCTGAGCACCACCACTGGGTCTCTGAGCAAGACCCTTAACCATAAGTTGCTCCAGGGAGAGACTGCCCCCTGTAGGTAGGGAATGGAAGTCGTTGTGGATAAAAGCGTCTGATAAATGCCGTAAATGTAAATGTAAATGTAAACTGATGCTATCAGTGGTTGTATTCAGCAGTCTGTATTTCCCTTTCTTCAACGTTTGACCCTGCGGTGTGACTCTAGTTGTGATCTTCTCTGCAGTCAACATGTAGGAATGCTAACTGCCTCTTGTCACAGCACCTCCATTTCTAGCGCAGAAACTTAGACAGCCTTCCACATACACACTCGCTGCAGGTCAATCCAAACCAAATTTGGTTTTCTAAAAGGCAGCCTAATGTATTTCATATGTCAGCAAGGGCTTTGTCGGTTTTCTTTGTCATTTACTGTGTTTTTTGCCCAAACACACTCTGTGTCTCCCTGTAGTTCAGGTTCAGGCATGCTGTGTTATCATGTATCCTGGGGCATAGCAGCCTGAGTACATTCCTGTCTAAAACTGGGTTAATTTGTGAAAGTAAACCTTCTAGCCTTTGAGGAGATCCACATGCAAGTTTACTAAAGAGATTTAGTCCAGGTAGATTGATGTATTTTTGATGTATTTTTTTCATTATTTAATATAATTCAGAATGTCCCTGCACTGTTCACACATGGCTTTGGGTTGTGCATGTCTTGAGTTGTCTGGTTACAAGTGGATAGCTCTAAACAGGCCATTTTCTGATGTATCTGCACATGCATCGCGTGACTACTTGTGATCTCTATTCCCTGCTGTGTATGCAAATAAACACATGCACGGTTTCCATTTGCAAAGACCAAATGCATTGTTGTTTTTATTATCCAGTAAGTTTAAGCTTAAATCCATTATTATTATTAATTTTAAAACTTAACTTTGTTTCCATTATATGGACCCTTTATTGTTACATTGTGACATTATACCATGTGCAAGGATACATCCAGCTTGACTCTGTGTGACTCTGTGTGTGTATGTGTGTGTGTGTGTGTGTGTGTGTGTGTGTGTGTGTGTGTGTGTGTGTGTGTGTGTGTGTGT
>JBBPDE010000155.1:12932095-12945204 GCA_037974605.1 Nannopetersius ansorgii | reverse complement strand
CAAGAGCACTTTGGGAGTGTGTATGAGACCATGTGATACCCGTGTTTTCAACGGGATGGCCCGGCAGGACAGTCTGCAGCGTGGATGGGCCTGAATAAATATATTTAAAGAGACAGATTAAGATTTTATCTTTATTGCTGTTTATGGAAACATTGTTTTAAAAGAGAGAAAGCTGTCACTGGCTGTTGCCTGTTTTATTTTGCTACAATCTCGGGTGAGACACATGAAGCTTTTGGAAGCAGAAAGAGGAACACATATAAGAATCTAAATGAAGGTTAGAACATTCTGTAGGATCTGGAAAGCTTGACCGCAAATATGATCTTGTCCAAAGGATTCCAGACACCCTTTAAGTTTATAGATTCGGATGTTTAAGGTAATACTGATACACGCTTTATAACACGCACACACAACCAAGTTCTCCACAAACCAAACCTGAATGCAGTCATTGTCTTCAGTTTTGATCAAGAACTCTCATCTCACCCTTGCTCTTTTGCTGGATACAATCAAAGCGTCACTGCGATGTTCAAATATATAAAGCCTCACCATAACAGGAGAGGCTGTTCCTTCAGAGTAAATTTTATAGACAGTCCTTTATTCATCTGTTTTATTTCTGAGGTTTCTCAGGCATGTAAATGTTGGTGTTATATTGCAAACTGGTGTGTCCTAAATGTGTCTTTATTAGGGGTGTCGCATTAACACATTAATTTCATTCAATTAATCACTAAAAAATAATGCAGATTATTCGAGTGCCACGGTGACTTCGACACGGTCTGGTCAGGGATGTCAGAAGAATTTCTAAAGTTGCGAGGACATGGGATATACTGTTGGCAGGGACTGGAGTGGATGGGGGGTGATACCCATGGCATAGAGGGGGGTTTAAGTGTGTTTTTTTGTGTGGCACTCTTGTCGGAGTACATCAATCCAAAAATATCAAGCATTTAGCATTTAGCAGCTAACCCAGCTGCCCGAGCCCAGCCCCTGATCCTAGTGCCAGCGGCTAGCCACACTGGACCAGGCACCCAGACCCAAACTGAGCAAGTCTATCTGTGACCGACTCCCTGATAAAATGGTCTCTCTCACTGAATTTATTTTGTCACTTACAGTATTGGAGAAATGTGAATATTATAATTCTGGCTTAAGATGCCTTGTATGAATGGGCGCCAGGACTATTTTATTAGGGGGGACGTACTGCACTTTTAAAAATCATTTGTATGAGTTGTATGAGATGCCGAGTGCAGGGCAAAAAATGTGCGAGTAATTAATCAAAGAGCTTGTAATTAATTAGATTATTTTTTTAATCGCTTGACACCCCTAATAATTACAGGTAAGTAAGGGACTAGCGCATGGGCACTTGTTCCTCTCAGCTGAATATAATTCACAGAATGTACTACAAGCACCAGTGTTTTAGATGTTATCAGCAGTTTCATGTATCAGATGTGGAATAGTTTACATGCATTCATTAGTTGGAACTTTAGCAATTGCTCCATGCCAGAAAGTAATCAGACCTCATGTTGCACATACAGGCCCCTCCTTCTTTATTATGGGAAACATTTGTGAAAATAATTATCTCTAAGGGCCATAAAATCCACCTGCCTGTCCATAAGTCCACCTGCCTGCCTGTTCAGCATGGCCGAAAGTAGGAGGACACTTGCTTTCTAATAATAGGCTTTGGCTGTTTAAGTCAAGATTATTGCCATTAGATACATGAAGCATAAATTCATGCAGTCTCCATGGCACCGTCACTGGATGTCACCTTTCCAATACATTTTTGCTCTAGCAAGCATCAGCAACAGCCACTAGCGCTGCCTGATGGTACCCAAGGACCAACAGCTGGCTTGGTGTGTCCTAGGCTTTAAAGCCATCCTGGTCAAGTGACGAGTACATTAATGTCAAATCGAAAAACATCTAAGAGCAAAAACAGCTTGTCTGTGAAACTCACAGGATTGCCCCACTAAGAGCTGCATAAATTAGTTGTTGCTGTCTTCTACTGCTGTATTCATTACTGGGTTCAAGACTAAGTCTGGAATAGTCGGCTGAGACTGCTTTTCATGATTTAGGTGAAGGTAAATCTTAATGTCACATTCTAAAGAACTATGCTTTTCAGAAGTCAAATACAATTCGGAAAGCCTTTTAAGCTCGTCTGTTCCAGAACAGCAGAACTTATGTGATCTTCATGCTTTTGAAATTCAGTTGGATGTGAAGGTCAGGTGCCCACGTACCTCTGGCCATGGTATGAAGTACCAAGCCGATGAAAGTCTTCCTAGAATTCCACAAAGTTAAAAGCAGTTTCACACACGAGATGCCGAGTGCAGGCGTCTTAAAACACAAACCTCCAGTGAGCCCAGTATCTTCACATTTGGGTGATGGATTCAGTAAAGCCATTGATCAAATCTAGAACTTTGGGAGAAAGACTGTGACAGAAAGCACTGCCTATTGTCAGTCTTAAATGTAGGTATTTGTCTGTGCCTGAAACATTTATTAAACAAAGTCGCCAACAATCTCTTATTATAGCCGTAGCCTGTCTCACCATGGCCTTCATATGAACTCCTTGTGAGGTTAGGTTTTAGAGTTGCTGAAAAATGCTCTAAAACCTTAAACCAAATGACTATCAAAACTTCTGTTTTTTCTAGAAGCATTGAGAGAAAGCTGTTATTGTAGCAAGGGAACGAACTGAAGCTACAATCAAATTTAAAATATGCCATGTAATCCTGCCAGTCAGATATTTCATTGTATGTATTGCATTGTTGTTTTAAATGTAGATTTTCTTTTTATGGTTTTATGGTTTAATTTATTCTGCAGTATTAATTGTGTAAAATGCATTCCATATTCAATTCTCAGGAAAAAAAAGAGTGCAAGTATGATTTTTTTTTTTCTTTTTGGCATTTGACAGCTAGCGTAAACATTTAAATGGCAACTGATACTTTTAAAGGAAGTATGAGCAGCTAAGTTCACCACTCTTTCAACTGTTGAATGGAAATGCAAAAGGACATTGTATGAAATCCACTTTCTGGGACAGCTTCCAAAATAAAAGTATTTTAAGAGCTGCAGCTGTTTTCAGAATGTTTGTCCACTAGCTTGTTTATCAAGTATAATATAAGTTATCAAGATGGTGTCTATCTTTTGGTATCTTTTTAGAGATGTATATATCTTTTGGTTCAGATATACAGATTGCATCCACCTGTCAAAACCCTAGCAACCACCTAGAACACCAAAGCACCACCTATCACCACCCAAGCAACTGTAAGAGATGCAGTAGCAACTGGTTAGCAACACTCGAGCAACCACCATAGTAACCACCTTGTCGCCTATAAACTATTAGAAATATATAGCAACAATGGAATGGCTTAATTTTGAGAATGACAGTATGTTTTGCTGGGCGGCAACTTTTTCTCTGTGCAGGACTACAGTGATTGCAGATATGGGGTGGGGTGGTGACCTGGACCCCTGATTGAGGTCAGCCAAAGAAAGGGATGGGGGACAGATAGTTCTGTTTAATTTACATGGTACAAATAACAGTGAGAGTCAAGACTCCAGGATTCCTGGCTATAGCATAGGGCTGGGTGATTTGGCCTAAAATCAAAATCTCGATTAAGTGAACATTTTAACTCGATTATGATTAATGAACGATTATTTTATTTATTTTTTATTTGCCCTCAAAGTTCACTGACAAGTTGCTCAGTTGTATCAGTGTTTAAGCTCTCCATGCTCGACATGTCGGCAGAATAACGTAACATAATGGAGTGGGGTCACGGGACTCCACACACGGTAGTGTTTTTAAAAGGGAAAGTAATCGAAATAATCGACCTGGAAAAATGTATCGAATATAGGTTCTGAAAGTCGATCTTGATTACTTTTCGATTAATCGCCCAGCCCTACAATAGCAGGCTAGCTAGAAAGGGCAGAGCCAAGGAATATCACAGAAATGAGTGCACTTCAATACACTGGTGCCCCCACTCCACCAACTGGAGTGGTGGGGTGACAGCACCAGCTTCCCTGTTTACTATAACTCTTTGCCGACAACCATGTACCAGCTATACACCCCACAAAGCCAAAGTGCAGTAACTAAATATTTGGTCAAAATCGACTTTAGACTACAAATGGGGTTTAGGGCACCTCCCTTGTCTTGTGAGAAAATATCCTGGTTCAAAGTTGTCCCGGTTTAGATAAATCATGGTGTCAAAAATGCAGTACTATAAAATCCATACTAATACTAAAACTTTAAAGATATTTTTCTCACTTTCAGCTTTGAAAGTGCACTGTACTTTTTAGGGCAAAGTAGCAAGTAGACCTTGTTACATTTTGAGTAAATCCTTCAGTATATAGAATTGAAGTATGTAATGTAGATTTCAGGGCTTAGTGTTCAATTCAATTTTCAATTCAATTCAATTAAAAAAAACTTTTTCATAGTAGATATTAAAATCTCCAACATTTACAGCAACAAATTAATCAGGTCTAATCCAGGTCTCTGTAAATTCTGATCAGTGTTTATCAGCATTTGGAGTGAGCAAACTTAAATAAAGCAGTCCCAGCATTAGATCCAAGGTGCTTTATTTGCTAATTGTTTGAGAAAGTTTGATTGAATTTATGAAAATGTGTACAGTGCCCTCAGTCACATTTTTCTTTGAGTTGCCCTCTGCTCCTCAATGCAAAGTTTTAAATCAAACAAATCTGACATGATTCAAGTGCGCATTCCAGACTTTAAATTTAGTCATTTTTCATACATTTAAACTCCACAATGTACAAATTACAACACTTTTGAAACATAATCCCTCTCATCTCAGGGCACCATAATGTTTGGGACAAAGTAATGATAATTAAAGCAGTCATGTTTAGTACTTTGTTGCATATCCCTTGCACACAATGACTACTTCATTGACTATTCAATTTTTTTAGCTTTGAGAAACTCTCATGTAGCCTTAGAAGTATTCAGTTCCATTTTATTTATATAGTGCTTTTAACAAATAAGTTGTCACAGCTTTACAGAGACATGGTCTGAACTCCTAGTGACCAAGCCAAAGGTGATAGAGCCGAGGAAAAACTTCCTCAGATGGAAAACACCTAGGAAGGAACTAAGATTCAAAAGGGGAATTCATCCTCCTCAGGTCGACCAGGGAATAAAGTAAATAGTCTTTATGGGGAGAAATAACAAGAGAAGGCCTTCATGAACAAGCTATGGCTTAAAAACCAAAAGAGTTGGTACCATTAATTTTTTTTGTTCCTTAAGCGCATTAGTTTAAGTGCACTCTCCATGGATGCAACAGGACAGCTGACTATCTTTAGTCATGATGGGGACTCTCTTGGCACAGGTTCATGTCCTTGAACAAATTCACCAATTAAGACTCACTGGCTTCCAGCAGGGCCATGACGGCGGATCTCTGGAAGCAGAGGTTGGTCTTGAAATCCTTAAAATCCTGAGCGATTTCACGCACCAGGCGTTGTGGATCAGCAGCTCCGTGGATTTTTGGTAGCAGCACGTCGCTCTCAGAGCCACGCTGCCGGGCCTGTAACCGTGAGGTTTCTTCATACCACCAGTGCCCGGAATGCTCTTGCGAGCAGCCTTTGTGGCCAGCTGCTTCCTGGGTGCCTTACTAGCAGTGGATTTGCATGCGGTCAGCTTTGTTCATGCTATACTAGCAAAGTGAGATGGTGTTTTGTGAAAAAGTAAAATAGATGATACAATACTATGTATTGATCTGATGAATATTTACATTAAGTTAAATGATATTCCAGACAATTGATAAGGTCCTAAGGTTTAACTGATGTCTCTAATGGTTTTATTCTTGTTTTTTAAGCCTCATAATAGCTTCCTTGGCCATCACTGGCACAGCTTTTGTCCTCATGCTAAAAAATAGCAACTACAGACTTTAAATTGTAGAAACAAGCCTAGGTATCTTATCCTTGCACTAATGAAGTATGAAACACACCTGAGTAATCACAAACACTTGGGGAGATCATTTTCTCAAACACCATGGTGCCCTGAAATGAGAATATGATTAAATGTTTAAAAGTGTAATTTCTCAAAGAAAAAATGTGACTTTGTCCCAAATATTATGGAGGGCATTGTATATTGCTGAAATGACAGTAAACTTAACTGAATTGACATGGTTGAAGATAAACTGATAGCATGAAAACATTTAAGTTCTGGGATTCTTGATTTATACTTTTTTTATCAGAGTTGTTGCATAGGAATCACAATATTCTTCTCTTTATGTATATTATAGTAGGTCAAACAGTCTGTTGAGGGTGCGCTTTTTTTAAGATACACTCAGCTTAAGGTAAGGCTGACCTTGGTTCAAAAGCTTTTACAGTGGAAGACTGTATTAAACTGCTCTTTTAAAACCCCACTTTAACATTTAACAAGCTGTTCAATTGTTTTGGGTTTTTTTGCTAACCCAGATGCTGACAATTCCCTTTTCACACTTACAAACTGATAGTGGTTGCTCAGGTAAGACAGGGTTCTCAAGTCTCACGCATGGAGAGTGAGACTCACGCATTTCAGTAAGTTCACACGCCACACATGGCATTTCTTACGCTGAGCGATTATCAACTTCGCCACACAGGCCTGAAATAGGTTTCAGCTGCAAGCACGCGTTTGCTCCCATGCCCCCATCTGCGGTCTGAAATATGTTTAATCTGCAAGCACGCATCTGCACTCTCTCTCTCTCTTGTCCTGTACTCTGTGTGTTGTGCCCTCTGTTGTAGTTCTTGTGTTGCACCATGGTCCTGAAGGAAAGTCGTTTCATTTCGCTGTGTACTGTGTATGTGGCTGATATTACTATAAACCAACTTAACTGAAAAGTTAGTGTGGGCCTGGATGCACTGCTACATGCCACGTGTTTGTGGTGTCCCAGAAGTGGCCAAAGTAGGGATGGTGCTCAGCTCTTCAGTTTGAGTGAATAGTAGGGATGCACCGATTGCAATTTTCTTGGCCGATTCTGATTACCGATTTTAACTTTTTTAATGTAATGTGGTAGTTACTTTCCCTGTTTACTGGTTACTTTTATAATAGTGACATATGATAGTGGCAGCTCCACAGCAAATTTTCTATAATGTAATGCTTTTTTTTCAGAAATTTTCTTTAATAATAATAATAATAATAATAATAATTTTATAAATAACTTTATAAATTTAAATAACTATACCCCCCAAAAAAGATCGTTTTGAAATCAGCAATATGTGTGAGTAATTGCCTGATCACGGATCAGGCCGATCAGGCCAAAAATAGCCCGTTTCCGATCACTGGCCGATTGAGCGGTGCATCCCTAATGAATAGCCTCCAGAATGTTTCCCCCTCTAGTTATAGTTATATACATTTTGATAGAATATAGACAGTACTGACGATGTTTGCAGTAATAGTCTCCTGAAGTCATATGTAGTCCACTTTATTGTGCAGGGAGTAGACAATTGCCAGAGAAATAAATGGGAGAGCCAGCTGGTTTGGATTAGCAGTTCACTGACTAGTTTCTTCATACACTGCTTTCAGGACATGCAGAGGTCTTTAGGTTTGATATCAATACAAAAATTGTTATTAAAGTCAGACTATGTCTACAAATTGCACAACAGAGTAGAAGAGTTTAGCCACTGTTAATACCAAGTGTGTGTGACCAGTTTATAGGCCTAACAGGGTGGAAAAAAGCCATAACCGCATGAGTGATTGACATTTAGCTACTACAGAACAAAACTTCTACAGAAAACAACTTTTATAAGATTTGTTTTTACATTCTTTTGAGCAGAGAGACATTCTCTATACATAGGCTGACATGGTGGACATCTCCACAAGAAATATAATGTCATTTATTGATAAAGACCTTTATGGACTTGGGAATCATTGCCATTTTTAGAATGTGAGAAAATACATAAGAACAGAAAATGGTTTTTTTTAACTATAGTTTCATTTGATGTACATGTGTGATTACAGGAAGTTTATAACAAAAAAGTTTTCAGCACAATTAAATACCATCATTATCATTTCAGTACCATGTTTATCACTCCATGTTTTACAGTGCTTGGAGCACGTAAGTTACCCTGAGGATCCAATAAAACTCATTTATTATTAAGGTGTGACTTGTTTTAGGGAAGGTATAAGGAAGTAAATTACAGAGAGAGAAAACTAACTGTGTAACATGATTATGTGTGATTAGATGAGAGTGACTTACCCATAGTTTTTCCTCATGACTTGCATTAGAGTAACTCTCAGAGCTCCCAGAGGCTCTCAGGCCTCAGGGAAAGCACCCACTCCCTCTACCCCCTTCCCTGTGCTCTATTTTTAGCTGTGAGTGCTTAGAGTGCACCATAGAATAGAAACCAAACTCTGGTTCTCTTACACACATACACATGCACACACTCACAGTCTACTCTGTTTCTCATGTATACACACACATCTTGACGATATTGTGGCGAACGGTGGAATCAGGCGACACCCAGGCAGAAGAATCCATTTTCTCAAGCTTTTATTCTCTCCAGCACACAGCATCACACAGAACACTTCAACACTCCAACTCTCCAACTAACAGTGCTAAGCACTGCCCCTCCCTCTTATACTCCCCAGGTGTTGCCCATCACCCCCCCACACATCACGTACACCACGTATCACCCCCTTATGGACCCCACATTAACCCATTAAAGGGCCAGCTCGCCACACAGCCCCCCACCAAGGTCGTGAGCCGTCCTCGGCCACTCACCTGACCCATAGCACAGTCCTTTAGGCGAGCTGGTGGCTTAAGTCTCCTCCGGGCCCTCCTGGAACCCCCTTGGAACCCACAATGTCCCACAGTGTCTGTTCTCTGTCCCGGTTCACCCACCTGTCAGAGTTTTTCAAAGTCCTTCGGGCAGTACGGTACCAGTCTGTCCCTGGGAATCATCACCGCCTCGCGCCAGCCCCTCAGGCGCACCCTATATGCTGCTTTGCCCACACGGTCCAGCACCTCCCCGGGTCCTCGCCAAGGGCAGTCCGCGCTCGGACCCTGCCCCTTTTTCTGGGAGGGGCAGTAAACCCAAATGCGTGCCCGGGGCGCGAACTCCTGCTCCGGGCTGTGCACCTCACCAGCCGTCTCTGAGTCGTGCTGCAGCTCCGTTGACCCGCTCACAGCCTGGGTCCCAGCCGCCGTGCCGCACACACTTCTCTGGTCCTCTCGCTGGCCACACTGTCGCGCTATGTGGCCTGGCTGCTGCAGCGGTAGCAGACCTTCACTCGCTGCCTCTCGCCGAGCCCCGCTCTGTCTCTCCGTGGCAGCTCCTGAACAGCTCGGCAGATCTCTGCAGACGGTCCTGCTGCACGGCGAACAGCGTTCACCACGGCGTCGGTGTCTTCGCCTCTCTGCCACAGTGTGGGCCGTTCCGGCGCGGCCACATACAGCTGACCCGCCCCAACATCCACCGTGGCTCTCAGCTTGACCAGTGCATCCATTCCGAGGATGCATTCCTCGACCACGTCAGCCAGCCACGCCTCGTGCTCTATCTCGACGCCTTGAACAGTGAGCATCAGCAGCCGTCTTCCTCTCATCACCGCTTCATCATTGAGAGCCACACGGCTGTCTCTTCCCAGCCAGGCGAGGTCAGTCACTGCGTTTGCGGCAGGACTCCGGGGCAAACTATAGTGAGCCAGTATCCACCAGCACTCCGCAGCGGACTCCATCGACAGCACACTCAACACGGAGGCCCCCCAGGCCCCCCCCAACAGTCCCACCCGCGGCTTTTGGCTTCTCTCTCCCGATAGTGGCTCGTCACAGTAACGCCACAGAAGAGGGGCTTCCTCTTCCTCTGCCTCCGCAGCTGCTACTCCCCGGTGCGAGGGGGGCTCGAGGGTGTTCCCCAGGGCCGCCTCCAGACACTCTGTCTCCGCTAATGCCGCCAGCAGAGAGGTTGGCGCGGCGATATGGGGCTATCGCATTCAGGGGCTATCGCATTCAAAAATGCGTGCAGCGCCAGGTCCTCTTGTACCATCGCTGGGTACCGCGGGTAAGCTCTGCGCGTACACTCCTGCAGGTCTCCGGCCAGGGCGCCCCACGTTTCGCCCGCCTTCCGACGCCGCTCGCTGAGCTGGGCTCTTGCTGCCTCCTCTCGGACGGGCTGGCCGAATCGCTGTTTCAACGCCGCCACGAGCAGCTGGTCGAACCCCCGGCGTTCCTCCCGCGGCCAATCCAGCAGGACCTTCAGGGCCTCTCCTTCCAGTGCCATCGTCAAGTGCACCGCTGCTTCATTTGGCCGCTAGTCGTGGAATTCTGCCGCCGCTTCGACCTGCTCCAGGTAGGGCTCCAGCGGCTCCTTCCCATTAAACCGCGGCAGCTTGACTGTCTTTCGGGGGCTTTCCTTTTCTCCCCCCTTGTCCTCCCACTCAGCTTGGCCTCCCACTGGGGTTCAGCGCGCCCTGCTGGCTAACGCTAGCGCCGTCGGGCCGCCACAGCTCCTTCACCGGCGTGTCGACGCCGACCTCTCCCAGCTCCGTGTCTGCCTCTTGCTCCAGCAGGGTGTCGACCTTCTTCCCACGCGTGTTGCCCATCACCCACCCTCACATCACGTACACCACGTATCACCCCCTTATGAACCCCACATTAACCCATTAAAGGGCCAGCTCGCCACATTATATACACTGCCTCTAGCAGTAAACATATTTCAGTCTCCTTAAACTGTCAACAAATACAATGTTGTTGGAGAAATTTGCATATTTGCATTTCCTTTATTTGCACTTATTCTCTCTGGTTTGCTTGAAGAACATATATTTTAAGTAGAGAATCAGCATATTCAGTAAACGTAGTTAAAAGCTAATGATTCTCGGATGATTCAACTGTTGAGTTTAAAGGGCACAGTGACACGTCAACACTATGTTTTCGACCTAAGGAGTTCAGATTAGTAGTTTTGTTTAGTCCAGAAAGCACTTCTTCAGGGTCGTCACCTTGGAGACGCCTGCGAAGTGCCATAATTTCAATAGCTGGTGTTTTTCCACTGGACCAGCCCCAGACCATTTTTCCTTAGGTGTATAAATGGTGAACGCTGACTGTACGTTTTCAGAGAGGACTTCACGACTTGAGACTGCCCCGAGCTCGTGAATGACTTTCTCCATTTGCAAATGTAAAATAAAAGCTTATCTTTTTGAGCGAAGAACACTTTGTCTGTTTGATGATTCTCACCGCCCTGACAATGTGTTCATGTTTTCTCACATTTTCAAAGACATTTTCCCCCTTTTCATTCAAAGTAAAGTTTTGTTTGAGTCCTCTAGACACATGGTGTTTATTTTATGAAACAGGATTTCTCAGTTAGCCAGATAACCTAAGCCAAAAACGGAGGACTGACCAATAGGAATGGCCCTCAGCTCAAAGCCCCAGGGTAGTGCAGCTGTCTGAACATTAGCCCTATCATCAGGAAATTACAAATTTGATCCTCTTCCATAGCCTGGAGTCCAGTGCCCGGCCTAATTCTCTGGATTCCAGCCACATGTCCTCTCTTCTTACAGGCTTTGGAACAACGTTCACTCATGTGCTCAACACTATTACATCAGATGTGTATGGCCGAAATTTCATGTATATATACTCCCTCTATGTCATTATGTGCATCATGTGAATTTGTCAACTTCACAAGCCGAATCTGTATCTATAGCAGTCTCCTGCTCAGTTTTATACCATATTTGAGGTGAACAGCTGTCTTTGAAGTTTCTCTGCAATGGACACATTAAGTCTATAGAATTCTAGTGAATATTGAATGTTTAAGTCAAGTCAAGTAGAGAAGATTTCCATAAATGTAAACAAAAAACTGTAAGGTACCAGGTAGTTGTGCAAGTATTGCAGTGCGAGGGCAGTGTTCAAGTAGGCAAAATGTAATATGTAAACATTTGCTCTTTAACAACTGTTGAGGGGGGTGTGGGAGTTGTGTGTAGAACAGGGTTGGGGTGGGCAATATGGTGTGGAGTAGATAGTTCAGTGTGTGAGGGGGCAGCAAGGTGTTCCGGAGCCAGACTGCTTGGGGAAAGAAGATTTATGTTGCTCAGGACTAGCCGCTCAAAGCACTTCATGATGATTGGAGTAAGCGCTACTGGGCAGTAGTCGTTGAGCTCTGAAACTGTGGACCTCTTTGGTACTGGTCTGATGGTTGTGACCTTGAAGCACTGTGGGACCATAGCTTGGTAGAGGGAAGTATTGAAGATGTCCACTAGGACATCGTAGGCTTTGGCTTAAACAGATATCGCAGCAACAGGACAGAAATGTGTACATTTGCCAGGGGTATGAATTTTCCTTGCTTGACTGTACAAGCAAAAGCATTTATATTTTTAAACAAAGTAAAAAAAAAAAGAAATCTCTCAGGTATATAACAAACACGGTCTCTTTCGCCTTCCAAACCTCTCCTTTCCTTCCTTTTGAATAAATAAACAAATTGTATTTGTTCTTTTGTTGTAATCCATCCCACCTCACAGGTGTGGCATATCAAGGTGCTGATTAGACAGCATGAATATTGCACAGGTGTGTCTTAGACTGCCCACAATAAAAGGCCACTCTGAAATATGCACAGTTTTGCCTTACTTGGGGGGGGGGGGTCAGAAGACCAGCCACCATTTGCCTCACGCAGGTCAACACATCTCTGTTGCATAGAGCTGATCAGGTTGTTGATTGTGAAATGTTGGTCCACTCCTCTTCAGCAGCTGTGCGAAGTTGCTGAAAACCGTTCACCTAAGACAAAAGTAATGGGAATGGGAGGGGGGAACGGGCAGTGGGCCAAACCACTATGAGGAAAAGGAGGGGGAACGTGTAGTGGTCCAAACCACTGTGAGTAAGGGGAGGGGGAACGGGCAGTGGGCCAAATCTGACCTCCTCTTCACACACGAGTCAGTGTGGCTGCAGCTCAGTTAATATTAACTCCAGTAAGTAAGGTATTTTATTCACTTTAAATAAAGCGATTGTCTTTAATGTAGTTGATGCAGACTCATTCATAAATTAGTTGCAGCAAACATGCTTATTACCGATGTAATTTTCCATGAATCTGCTATATGGACGGACGGACGGACGGACGGACGGACGGACGGACGGACGGTTGGTGGGTGGCATGGTGGGTAGGATACTTGCCTCTAGACCAAGAGGTCATGGGTTCGAATCCCACCTTCAGCACACCACCACTGGGTCCCT
>JBBPDE010000155.1:12918674-12931995 GCA_037974605.1 Nannopetersius ansorgii | reverse complement strand
ACACATACAAACGCACTCGCATACAAACGCACACACATACAAACACATACAAACGCACTCGCATACAAACGCACTCGCATACAAACGCACACGCATACAAACGCACTCGCATACAAACGCACACACATACAAACACATACAAACGCACTCGCATACAAACACACACGCATACAAACACATACAAACGCACTCGCATACAAATGCACACACATACAAACACATACAAACGCACTCACATACAAATGCACACGCATACAAACGCACACGCATACAAACGCACTCGCATACAAACGCACACACATAGAAACACATACAAATGCACACGCATACAAACGCACTCGCATACAAACGCACACACATACAAACGCACTCGCATACAAACGCACTCGCATACAAACGCACTCGCATACAAACGCACACGCATACAAACACATACAAACGCACTTGCATGCAAACGCACACGCATACAAACGCACACACATACAAACGCACACGCATACAAACACATACAAACGCACTCACATACAAACACACACGCATACAAACACACACGCATACATGCTACAGGATTATTATATTTGTCGCTAAATTTGTCCAACATGTCTATGGAATTATTTTCAGTGTTAGATGCACTAAACAGGCCAATTGCTGTGAGTGGTCCTCAGGGAGATGTCTTGATTGCTAGGCCCCAACACTGGTCAGTATGTAAAGTTGGCCTCATAGATGCATGTCAGTAAATTATTTTCTTTTTTATGTAAGAAAGAAACTGTGAAATAATGCAGAAAAGGTGGGCTTTAAACTGTCTGCCTCGAGAGCAATAGTTCAAAAAGAGTCCCAGAGGGCCCCAGTCTGTCTCACTTGTTTCTGCCATTGTCTAAATGTTGCTTTGTTCATGCTGAGCATTGTTCCTCAGCCACATTTTACTTGTTATCCTAAGAAAACCTGCCACTAGGTGCTCAGTAAGGCATTGCCACCAATGCTGTCTAATTATTTTATCAAAGCGGAAGGCAAAAAAAAAGTTAAAAGTGCAGAGAGACGCATTCAGTGGTAGCAGGGCTGTTATGGTTGCAATGTACACATCATGCCTCCAGAAGAAAACAGAAAAGTGAAATTGCTAAGATTCAAACATGCGAGCAAAACTTTTAACTTCTACTACATTTCAAATGGGAACACAAAAAAATGAAATGAAAAAGTTGTGCATATTTAAAAAGCCCATATTTCCACAAATATTCACATTTGAGCAGTTGAAAAAACACCACACTCTGTTTAGCAGAGATTTATGAACAAGTGCCTTCCCATACAGACCCTGACGTCCACCCACACACTGGACGTTTTGTTTGTTAATGTGTTCAGTGTTCATGCTTCACTTGGGTGTAATAATTGATGTCGTAAAGCATGAAGAAGTCCTTTATTGTAGATTTAACTTTTATTTGTATTCAAGTATACTTATGCGGCACAGGAGTCCCAGTGGTACAGACTGGAATAGGTCTTTGATGTTCTTTCACTCTGATCTCATTTACCAGCTCCCTGGTGAGACACACTGCATTACAAGGACAGATTTAAGCGTTTTGAATGTTTGGCACAAGTGAACTAAATTAATCATTTAGCAGATTTTTTCTCGCTCTTTCTGTCTGTCATTTTTCATTCAAAAGGCAGCACAAAGATGCAGTGATCCAACTGCAAGTGATCATGTCAGAGAGAGCTACAGTTTTACTGAGGAAACAGGGAACAGATGAAGGAAGGCATCAGTACACGAGCAGAACTTCAGAGGGAGAGCTGGAGACTGTGTTTGTTGTACATAATGCAGTGGTCTGAGTAAGTGCTGTGCCAGGCTAATGACTTATACAGGCAGAAGCAACACTACCAGTGTTTGTCATACCATCTGTGGTCAAAGAAATTAGCTTGTTGTTTCCTTTACACAAGGCCATTTCACACTTTTAATGCATCTCATTAAAGTGCAGGCATGGAATGAATATATTTCAACAGCTAATGTTTAATGCATACTGACGACAGTGGAGGACAAACACGTTTTTTCTTTAAAAAAAAAATGCACAAACCTATTAGCCCTGTGGCTCTGTGCTGTGTATTGACTCTAGAGCTCCTAAACCTGAAGAGCAGATCCTCTTTCTGCTTGAGCACAGACACATCTCTTCAGCCTAACCTTTGGCTCTCTGCTGCTTAATTGTGCACTTACTGGGCTTAACTTTAAAGGCAAATGAGAAGCGTTCTTTCTTCCTTGCTCTTTAGGGGCTAAGTAGGAGCTTCAGCAGGCTGTTAAAAGCTCACCCGTGCCTCAGAGTTTGGGAACATAAATGTGCTCTCTCTCTATCTCTCTCTCTCTCTTTCTCTCTCTCTCTCTCTCTCTCTCTCATTAGGTTGGGTGGTGAGGACAAGTGGTTGGAAAGAGTGTTGGCAAAGGCAGGGTGTGAAGTTCACTGTTTTGACCCCAGCATCAAAGAAGCTCACCTGCAGGATTCCCAAATGTGGCTCCACCGGCTTTCTGTGGATTGGAGGGACCCTAACCCCGCTATCCCAGCTCAGAGGCAGCACAGCAGCACCAAGAAACTGGCCACCATCCTTAATGACTTTGGACACAGACAGGTGACCTCACATGTTCAGAATAAAGGCAGCCAAGATGCAAATTCAAAATATTCAGTCAATAGCACTTTATTTAATGAAAATGAACTCTGATTAGCGATTTTATAGTTTTTACTAAATTTAAATATAATTTTTTAATGAGGTACATCAGTACCATAATATGTAAAATTAGTAAAATTAAGTACAAATATTTGCCTCCGCTTGATGGAACATACGTTTGTACTGTTTTTTTTTTAAACTGAATTTAACAAATGCAAAATTTATATCATATATTATAAATAGCATTCATAGAAAAATTGCCATATTAAGTGTATTCTCTGTGGAGGATATCAAATTTGACTTTGTAATGAACCTGTCAGATTTGTTCTTTTGTCATACTTTCCAAAAACATTGCAAAATGTTTACAAATAAGGAGAATTCTGTTCTGCTGCTCCAGAGCCCAATGTTGGCTTCATATCCCTTCAGCTGACACTTGGCATTGGGCGCAGCGACCTCATGTGTGTCTGCTGGCAGTATTTTTCACAAACTGTGTTTGTGTGTAGTTGAACATATTGGTGCACCTTAAGACAGCTGAATTGACTAATAAGAGAGGTTGTCTAGACATTTTTGAACACATAAATATTGCTTAAATGAATTAAATGGTTATACAAAAAGAATGAAAGGCTCAGGGTTCATTAGTTATAAAGGTATTTTCATCAGTGGTGTGGTACATTGAGACTATGGCTATACAACTCATTGTGCATTCATCCTTAGCCCTGCTTCTGCTGGAAGGAAAAGAGACGCTCTTTACTGAAGGCGTTTATCCTGCATATCATCAACCTCATCATTCAGCAAAACATGAGATTTCTGCAGTCCTGCAAGCAATAGCCCTCTGACTGATTAGATAGCCATCTGCATAGCAAATTAGAGCCTCAGGCACAGCTCTCCGAGTCTAACTCCGCGTCAGTTTGTTGAAAAGTGACCGTAATCATGTTATAACTGCACATGCTACATCATTACTTGGCACAGGAGTTGCCAACACTGTCAGAGGCCTGTGATGTCACGTCTGAAATATCCCAGCTCAACAGTCAATGTCTGTCGCAACTTATTTTGACAGAAACATTTTTTTTACCCCTTCCTGTTTTATCCAAAAGATAATTACTTCAGATTTATACATCATACCCCAAGATGCCAGTTATCTGACTTCCACATTTATCACTCTGTCTGCTCCCTCCTTGCTCGTTTCTCAGTCCTTAAGCAACAGTTTAATTGTTGCAAATTAAATTCAAGCCCTCTATTAGAAAACCCTATGAGCTATGTGCGAGTACATATCAATAACCAGCTTTGCAAGCATGAAAGATTGATCTGGCTTTCAGAGCCAGGTGGGAAAAAGTATGAGGAACACATAATTATTAGTGTCAGCAAGCGGGGGCTTGTTTGAAAGGCGTCCAACAAGATCATCTGCATAAGATAAGATACGTTTTTGCTCACATCCTAGCTGGATGTGAGCAGTTTTGCATATGGACATGTTTTGGCCATTCTTGTAGAAACACACATCAGAAGCTTTATGTGTCTTGTCTGAAGCTTATAACAGACACATTAGCAGATACCTTGTATGTGGCATTTTTAACGGGACTCCTTCAGTATAGAAACCCATTGATTAGTCTGCTGACCTAATTAGGTCTTCCAGAAAAAAATATGATTGTTTTTCCTCAAAAAATAAGCCTTACTCTTTGGAAATCAAAATGTAATTGGTGGATATAATTTTCAGTTCCTTTTTATGTTAATCTGATACAAGAAACTTCACTTTAGCTCTGCAAGGCCTAGCCAATGAGAGGACATGTGTAGCTATGTCAGCAGACAATGAGGAGAGAAAATTCTGATTGGGTTATTCTGCAGAGGCTTATCAAGAATGTTATTAACTGAATGAAGGTAGTACTTTAGAACTTGCCAAATTCCAAAACAAGCAAGATTCTGTTGTGCAAAAATGAGCTAAAAATATCAAAGTCTTATTAGAAAGAAAAAGTGCAAAATTGGAGCAAAGTTTGCAGGTGCAGGCAAAGATGGAAGAAGCTAAATACTACGTGTAGCAGGAAAATGCATGGTTTAAAGATGTATGGATGATCTTTTTGCCAACATAAACACAAATTGCTTCCAGCCTTTACATTACACCTACCAATTTAGTTGTTTTGCCACGGTGTCTTATATATGTAAATGATCTCTCTTCTGACTGTTTGCCACTCATTCAAAATGCAGTTTGCACTGAAATATGGAAAAGGTTTGGACAGAAATCGTCAGCATAAAAAAAAAACAAGCCACTGCTTTTAGATATTTGTGTGTTATAGTCTACGCAACGATACATTTGTTTCAGCACAGCTTGATCCTCATCACTTGAATGGGTGGTTTAATTAATGATTGTGACATCTCTGTGAGTGCATTTTAATGAATGATGTTACATCTATGCCTTAAGCCAAAGAATTAAAGCAAGGATGCTGATACTAATATATTTGCACTTTGCTAAAATAATAATAATATTTATTTGGCCTACTTGCGCCAAAATGTGGGTGTTCGTTATGGCAGCTTCATTGTCTTTTAGTCTCACATCATGGTTCAGTGGTGATAAGTTTAGCCTCTGACATAATACTGTCTCTAAGTTCTGTCTTTTTCTGTGTGGGTGCTTAGATAACATAGTATGCCAGTCAGGCACTCCGTGAATGTGCTGATGAAAGCCTGCAGCAGCAAGTGTGCTACATGACCTCAAACCTGAGAGCATGAATCATGCCACGCTCTGCTCTAACCATTGCTGAGGTGAAGGGAGGGACAGTTGCGTACGGGGAATAGAAAGCACTGGAAAGCACTAAAAGGTTATAACAGGGCAAATATTGTCCTAGTTAATGTGATTTGGACAGACATTATATCATTGAAATGTACAAAAAATTCGTTTGGATTAAAAAAAACACAGTAGAATTAGTAGGGTTTCAAAACAGGAGGAACAAGGAGCCAATGACGATGCAGGTATTTTTAAATGTTAAAGAACTAGTACATTAAAATAGTACCAACTACATCAAAATTACCACCTAAATCAAAAAAATACCACCTAAAGAGCAACAATTCTAAATTAAGGCCCCAACCAACTCTCCCAGTAAAGCAACAGTAAACTAAAACTGTAGAGTTCTTCACTCGTCAGGGTTATGTTTCATTTATATGGGAAAGAAGATGTTGGGAAGACTGTAGATAGTAGAAAGATTAGATAGATCTGTGAAAAGTGTGACGAATCGAGAATAGAAAATAGAGCATTTAGGGAGTGGGAATGTGGATATTATAAGGAATAAGGAGTGGAGGAGGAGTAGTGGAAGGTGTAGGAATTAGGGGATTGAGATATGAGATATTAAGAAATAGGAACTGTGGAGGGAGTAGGGAATAGTAAATACTGTAGAGGTATATAGAAAACTGAGAGTAGGGAGTAGAGAACTGGGAGAGTGGACTGTAAGAGACAGGCATATGCTTGATTTTTTCTAAAGGAATCGTGCAGTAGGTTTCAGGCAGAACAAGAAGAAAGCAGGGGGGTGCTGCTGGAATCTCTTCAGGGAGTATTCCAATTTCTGAAGCAAGAGTAATTAACGCTAGATGTCCCACTCAAGAGGCACATTCTTAGATTATCTTTCCATTCCCTAAACATGAATTAGACACTCCAATCAACACCACGCATGTTTTTTTTACCTGCAAAAAACATGCCTGATGTGTTTTCACTGCTCTTATAGACTTAATGGACTCATCAAGGGTTTAGTAAGGAGCATAGCGTTTTCATTTATTAAATGAATTTATATGACAGAAATGTGAAGCTGTGGAAACCTTTAATTTATATAAGTGCCTATTAATTTTCAAATGGAAAAGAAAAATCTATTAACTATTTAAAATGGGAAAGCAGCAGAGAGAAGTCCTTTGACCCATCGTTTTAATAAACAATGAGTCAGCATGCAGCACTAGCTCACAGCTCTCTGCATGATGATTCATCTCTCATTACCACAATCTGCCAGTTGCAGTTTTTCTTTTACCTTTCACTTCTTTCTGCAGAGAATAATGCAGAGAGTAGAATGGCCTGCAATCTCAGATATTGTCCTCTATATCAGGGATACTGCAGGGCAAAGTCAGCACTATCTGTCCTACAGGCCGGTAGGAGCCATCAGTTGCACTACAGGCCAGTTAACTGTAATACAGGGCAGTGCGAACTGTATTTGACATCATGGCATGTTCACAATTCTCAATACATAGTTTATAGATAGTTGTGAAACCTGTTATTTTTGTAAGCATTTGCAATATTCATTATTTCATAATTACAAGAGAAAACGTTCCAGCTTGCCATGCTTATCCCAGAGGTGTTTCGTTGGGGGTTGTGTCAGTGCTCTGTGCCTTTTTTGACAAAATATCTTTGTATGTAGAATTTCATTTCTCCTTATTGGAACTTGAAAAACAGTCGTATTGCTGTATTTAAAACAACCGATATTAAGGTTTACAGAGAGAACCAGAGAGAGGTGTACTCAATAGCAGCTGTGTGAAGGACATTACAGGACGAGTATTCTGAGCCAGATCTCCCTCTGGGTGAGAACACCAATTCAGGCCACAGCGTTCAAATGCTGTCCACCTTTTTCTCCTCTACCCCCAAGAACAGCTGCCCTACTTTATGCTCTCTCCCTACATTCCTATTTAGCAATTTTTCATTTATCTCTAAATAGAGACACTTTGCTGAACTAATTACTGCCTTTTTTTATTTTTTTTTTCAAGTAAAGCATGATGGCACCATATGGAGCAGTCAAGGCTCTTGGCAAAAGTGCTCATATATCACAATCTGTGGTCGCTGACAATTTGAAAAACTGATTGTTTTGGAGGCAGGGAGGCATGCGAAGCACCTGCTTTGAGCTTATGCTTCTTTAAAAGCTGAATTTGATCATTTGATTTGATAACTGACATCTTGGTGTCTAATCAGCATAAACTGAACTATGCACGTTACATTTTTACGGATTTCACCAGCATGGAGGCATTGCTGAGGAATGCCCACACACTGTAAAGCCTTATGCAAGTTTATTCACGTATAAACCTACTGCACTTGATAAATCTGTCTATAGCTAAGGGACAAAAATGCAAGTATGTGCAGTGCTGTCTGTAGATACAGTGCAGTCTGTAGATACAGTGCAGTCTGTAGATATGGACAAAACATGCAAACACTTCCCATTCATGGGTTCAGGGGGTTTCAGCCACATCAATTGCTAACAAATGTTCAAATTCATTTTTTAGGGCTAAGCTCACAAGTTCCACTGAAGGGTGATATTAATACCACAACAAATAAAGAATTATATGCCAACAAGATTGTAGTCTGTAGAAGGTTCTTTCCTTTTACAGCATGACTGTGGCCTTATACACAAAGTGAGATCTATAAAGACATCTCTGACAGAACACTGCGAGCCAGGCCTTCTTGTCCTAATCAGTGATGTCACAAATGCTCTTCTGACTATGTGAGCATTATAAGACACTCCAAAATCTTGTGGAAAGCCTTCCCAGAAGAGAAGGTGGTGTTGTAGCTATGAATTATAGTTATGATCTGTTGTAAAGTGGACTGAATTCTGTTTCTGGTATTCTTCAGAATGCTCAGAATCCAAGACTGAACGCGGCATGCGCTGCGCTTTGCTCTGAAACCCATTATTTCCTATGGCTTGCACTGCGCCGAGAATAGCGCAAGCACGGCGGCCTTGTGAGCGCACCGCGGTCAAAGTTGAATTTGTTGATCAATAGAATCAAAGCATGGAAGCGGGCTAGTGTTCGGCCTGAAAGAGGCTTTATTGATCCTAGAGGAAACTGCTCATGGAATAAAATGATATAAAGTCAAAATAGAGCTCCCCAGAAAGTATTCTGTGCTAAATACACTATGCTATAAACACAGAGTGCTTTGGTCAGTAAGAGAGGTGAATATAAATATAAAAAAATAAAATGAGTGCTGAAATAGTTAACACAAGCCTGAGGCCCATGAGACACCAATCTTTTCTGGAATTTCATGACGGTTTTGCTTTCTCCTGCAGGTGGATGTGCTAAAGATAGACATGGAGAGCGCAGAATGGAAAATTCTAGAGAATCTGGTTCTGGAGGGAGTTTTGCCGTCTGTGGGTCTCCTGCTTATCGAAGTCCACGTGCACTGGGCAGGGTTTGAAGTGGATGGGGATGAGCCATCTGTGGTGCGCTATTGGTTCAGTCTGCTGAGGGAGCTGGAGCGAGCGCACTTCCTCCTCTACCACAGCTACAGCGACCCTGTCAAGCCCCGCCTTTTTCTACATAAGAACTTATACAATGCAAGCAGCACGTATTTGCTGTGCTGGATTAACACACACTTTTTGCCGCAGTGAGAACAAATTGTATGCGAAGAGAGAAATGGAGGGCTACAACTGCTGCTAGTTCTAAGTGTCTCATGTACTGTTGTTTTTCTTCTAGAGGCCAATCGCGTAGTTTGAGAAGCAGTCACCGGCATCTCTTGGCTATGGGCCAGGTGTCTGAAAGAATATGCTCAGAGAGTACGAGAGTTATGAGCCATCAGTCGGAGAAAGAGGGTGTGGTGGGGATGCACATTCAGTAAACAAAGCATGCTGGAAGTTGTATGCCCAGGAGACCACAGAAAAAGAGGAACAATGAACTAGCAGAGCAATGTTGCAGGGAATTATTTCAAAGATAGATGATTGACCAGTGAATGGCCCAGAGTTGCGTGCAGGCTGGACTGATGGCACAGGACAAGACAAAGAACAGAAAGGCCAGAAGGAGAGCAGCTTCCGTGCAACTTTGACAACGTTTCAGTGTACTTGTTTGGATAAAGTATCTTCTTCAGGAAGATTTCTGCCATTACTTATCACATTCACAGAACTGATGACCAAGCAAGCAAGATGCAAACACCAACGACAATGAGCACTATTAGTTGTAAGGACTACGTGAGAGCTGTGAAATGAGTGTGTATTTAAAAAAATATATTTACCTGCCATTTCTTTGTAAATTAAGTATTGGACCTCGAATGCCTGTGTGTGATAAGCTTGTATGGTTTGGCTTTAAATAATGCGCACTTTCCCAACTGCAAAACTCAAACAAAAACCAAATAAAAACAAGAACAAAAATACAGACCTCCCTGTTTACGCTCTAAACTTATGTCAAAATGGGTGTAAAATCTTCAGTTGCACTGATTATGGTTCACAAAAAAAACAGGAGCCTGAGAAGCCATTAAATTAACATCAAGTAAATGAATATGCTCAGGGAAAATTTAAATGAGAAAAAGAGTAAAATAAGGACCTTGTAGGGTTCAGCAATCTTCCAGACACAAACTAAGCTCATCTTCTGAAGGAAATATGACTTAAGCAGAAACCACAACGGGAGGTTTTTTGGGGCAAAGCCATGGAGCGAGACACTGAAACATTAGATAAGAGCTTATTAGTCAGCACAATAACTTGACTGTTATTAATGACTGCTGTGCTCGCTCAAGAAGCATTGACAACAAAAAGGTACACATAAAAAAGTAACTACACAGAAATGCTTTGTGTCTTGTTCTGACTGGCATTTTAAATGCAACTACTTCACTTCTATTAAGAACAAAATTCTTTTTATGCTCTGGATTTCAAGAAAGTACTTTTAGGTAGGGTATATCGAGACAGCTGTGAAACAATAAAACAGTGAAAAACAATATTGTAATTCCTCAAATTATGGCCATATATTTTAGAAGAAAATAATTAGAAGGAGGGGACCTAACACTACTACTACTATAATAGACAGTTCATCCAGAAAAAGTTGACAGTTTAAACTGAAGACTAACTGCTTTACAAATGTCAGATAAACTGTTAAAAATGAAACACTAATTTTTCAACAATGTCCACAAATCAGGTAAGACAGAGTGTTGCTTGCTCTAGTGATTTGTTCCATTAGACACTGCCTGACTGTCTGTAAATGGACGACTCACAGCTGAACTTTTATGCTAACTCACTCTGCATTGTAAGTTTACAAAAAGACCACAAGAACTCTTTTTTCCGAAGTCTTAGCTCTAGTGTTCTCAGGTAATTCGGATCATCACAAATGACTACAAATAGACGGATAGAAAAAGTCACATTTTTATTATGTTCATAAAGAGATTTTGATGTTAAACTAAAGGCATTCAAATTATAAGCATGTCTTTAGTACTGGATAACTCTTAATTACTAATGTAAAATACAGCAGAGAATGTTTGTGAGAGGGGAGGTACGAATTTAACTAGAAATCGGACTGGATGCCAGCCCATACACTTTAAAGCCTTAGTCTTTGTAGGAAAAACTGAGCAAAGGCCAAAACCAAACACCCTGAGAGGGCACGCCATGGTAATGGACCGCAGGACACAATGATGAACACACGCCACGAAAAAAAACATGACACTGCTTTGCAAAACGAGGAAAAAAGGCAAAGAGGTGCAAAGGAAGGAGGCTGACCTCCCCATCTCCCCTGTTCACACTCTGTCAACCTTTCCCTCTCTCCTGTTAGTCCCAGAGTTTTATCTGTCCGTCCCACCCACAGGTAATGACCTTGGAAGTCTCATGAGGATGCCAGAGGGCACTGATGCACACTTTATCATGTGCTTTAATTCGGTGGTAAAGCTTAGTGGTCTTCCAATCCCAGATATTCAGTTTTCCATCAGCATCACCCGACACCACGTAACTGCAGCGACAGAGAGAGAAATGGAAGAACAACGTTACTGTGATACACAGATAAATGGTGCTGATTTAGGCAGCATTGCTAAAAAGTGCTCAAGGGTTCTGTATCCAGAGCTAAGAGCTAAGGCAGCTTAACAGGCTGTTAATATACATATGTGTGTGTGTGTGTGTGTGTGTGTGTATACACATGTAAAATAAGGCATGAATATCCTAAATATCACAGCACTCCCCAACATTTAGTACTCTCCACAACAAGGGGGCAATTTTAGATCTCACAGTGCTTTTAGAGCTTAATGAAAGGGACACTTTGCATCTGTGCATACTTGTTAAATGATGCCTGACATATTCAAATCTATTGGAAAGGGTTAAACTTGTTTTCTGTTTTTACCTTTTTGGAATGGCTTCAAGTGACAGAAGTGCCTACCTCATATCTGGAGAGAAGTCCACCTGGCAGGCATATCCTGCCACCATATGACCCTTGAAGATCTTCTTCTTGTTCAGCCTGAATCGGTTCTGAGCCCCAAATATTAAGATCTGATTATCCATGGACTGACACGCTAGCCACTTACCTACAAGAAACAGTGCAGGAATTCTTATTCAGGAGAGTAAAAACAATGTAACCAATTTATATGTAGTATACAATAACGGTTAGTAAACCAGGAAGCTAAAGCACATCTCATTCAGAAATGTCTGTCCACCTTAAATGAGGTGCAAGAACAAATACGGATTAACAGTCGTATGAAAACATTTTTTAACAACATAAGCATGCCTTAAAGGCCAAAGAGCCTTAATATACTTGACTGTCAACATCAACAAATGTAACTTTCTTGTGCTCAAGTCATGATCCCTTTGATCAGGTGAAGCCTGCACTTGAGCTGCAAGATGCAAGCTTTTATCTCCAAGCACTCTTCTGACAGACGCTCCTTTTGCAATTTGTGAGCCACATATTCAAACTTGTTAGATATCATTTAAAACACTCAAGCCTCCTCGGCTTTCTCTAATAACGAACACTCAGCATCCAAGCTGCACTCTTTCAGATGTACCCATATGCCACTAAAAAGAAATAGGACAAACAGAAACTGTGGTTCAAACCCTAAATTCAAGCCCTGATTTTACCACCCACAGCATCGGATATTGTTGCTGGAATACACCAATGATTAGGACAGAATATTTATTCCAACCCATCTCAGTTATTTACATGAAAAAAGAAAAACAAAGACAAAGGCGTACAGAAATAGAAAGGGAAAAAGACAGAAATAAGGAGGAAAAAAGCAAGACACAGAAAGGAAGAACAAGGTGGAGTTTGTCTTGCCACAACCTTGCCATGTCTTTTTAAATTTTGTTTCTTTGAATGAAAACAGTCTCTTAGATTTTGACAAATTCTTCACCGAAAGTGAGGAAACAATACATGCAAGAACAAATGTGAACAAGCATACTCACCATTAGGTGAAAGTGTCACTGCAGGCATTGAATGCATACTGGGCTCTGCAATGTATTTGAAATCCACTGGTATGTCCCTGAAGAAGAAAAAAAACATTAAACCCACTGACAGGTGAATAACATAGATAATTTCATTACAATGGCATTGTCAGGGGATGGTTTATATCAGGCAGCAAGTGAACAGTCGATTCATGAAGATGAGTTGGAAGCAAGAAATACAGGAGAGACTGACAAGTGTGGCTGGGTCAGAGCATCTCCAAAATGGCAGGTCATGTACCTGTTGTACAGCAGTCAGAACCTACTAAACAGTGCTCCAAGAAAAGATAACCAGTCAACCGGTGACAGGGTCACAAGCTCACAGACATAAGCAGACACCAAAAACACGGCAAGCCAGGGCAGCTCACCCAATTGCTCCAAAGAGATTCCAAGTCCATTCTAGGCAAAGTTAAAACACATTTCACTCCATATTTCTACCTTTCCCCACCCCACCCCCATTGCACTGATTTCATTGCTTATTTTTCCTCACACAGGCGCACACACACACACACACACACACACACACACACACACACACACACACACACACACACACACACACACACACA
>JBBPDE010000155.1:12904919-12918574 GCA_037974605.1 Nannopetersius ansorgii | reverse complement strand
ACACACACACACACACACACACACACACACACACACACACACACACACACACACACACACACACACACACACGGGGAGGGCTTCAGCGGACTCTGGGTGAGAAGGCTTGTAAAATGGGGCAGCACTGAAACCTGAGCGATCCTAGACACTGAACACAAAAGACAATCCCTTTAGACAAGACTACAGGCCAAAAATAAGCCTGAAAAGGAGAGAGCAAGAGAGAGTGAGCACACAAGAGTCAATGTACTGTGTGTGCGAGAGAAAGAAGAAAGGGAGTTTACTACCAATGCCAAATTGACTCTTTCCTCCAATCCCTCAGACCATGTTGCTCACTCTTACTCTTTCCTCATATGCCCTTGGTTCTTTTCATTATCTACCACCTCTGCTCTCTCACTGCTTTTAGAGCTCTCTTTCTTCCCTTAGTACTCGCTTTGTTCCTTTCTCTGCATATTTTCATCTGCTCTCTGGCGGCTGATCTCTCAAATCCCTCCATCTGAGCAGTCTCCCGCGGGAAAATGAAGAACAAACACTCTCAAGCCTACACAGTCCCTCACATAAACTTGGTATCTGTGCAAGCAGAGCCAGGTGGCATCCATAGTAAGGCAGCAAAGCCCTATGCAAGCATTCTAGCCTCTGCCCCCTCCATTAAGGCAGCAGAGGAGCACTTAAACTCCCTTCCCTGTTGGTCTCACTGTAGCAAAGACAGGAACAGGAAAAAGTGGGGCAAACCTAATACATTTTGTCATGTTTGCTTTAGTTTCAGCAGTTGTGCACATTGCGACTTCAACGCTTGGATGGTCTTTAACACCAATGCACAGCCCTAATATCCAAGTCAGAGGAAAACTACCAAGAGCTTCCAGGAACACCATTCAGAAACACAAGACCTCTAGAGAGCTGCTAAAGCTACAAACCAGCAACTATTTAAATATTCATTATCTGGAAAGTGAGACATCTGAGCTTATTTACCTAGGGAAAGATACTCATTTCTGAAAATATCCCAGGTGACCTTGTGATTGGCACATTGCAAGACAAAAACAGCAATATTCTCTCACCAGCAAGAAATAAAACTGAATAATTAATCAGGAAAAAAATATATAGTTTAGCTGTTGCATCTTGGAGTGAAAGCATGGTTAAACAGACTGCTTCAAAGGCTGCCGAGACAGTGCCAGTCAGGAAGCTTGACAGGAGATGGGCTAATCAACCCAGCTGTAATATAAAAGGGGCCAAACCAGTGAATACTATGCTCTAATAGTCTGAATAGTGATCAGGCATGCTGAGCAGCATTATAATAACCAATTTACTGGACTCGTCCTCTACAGAAGTAGTATATTCTTCAAAAAGCATAAGGAAATCCATTACTGTTCTGGCCATCCCAATAGTGCATGATGTATTCAGCAGTCAGGCATAAAATTTAATATGGTCATGCACAACAAAGGAGTAAAAATCGATATGATGAACAAACAGTTTTCATTCAGATAGTAATGTGCAGTTGCACCACTCACCATTCCCACACACGCAGACTCTTGTCATCAGAAGTGCTGACAAAGCGTCTGTTCTCGTCTACAAATGTGATTGTATTGACTGCTCCCAAGTGACGGTCATATTCCTGAACCACCTCTCCTGAGCGGATGTCCCACTGTGAGGAAAAAGGAGATAAAAAGATAATTATTCTCTCTCACATATTCAAACACAGACACTAATTCAGTGCAAAAGCAACAGACCACAAAAAACTCTTGTTCCGTTTCAATAATGAACAGACTGAAGACTCAGAGGTCTGCATGAGAAAAAGACTGAAAAGAGTAGAGGTGAGCCATTTCTCAGTTGTACTCATTTCTACTGTTACTGTTAATGCCCGTCATTTCATTATGTACCTGTGTGTGTATCTACACTGTTCTTACATTTACTTATGTATCCATATACTCATTGTGTACATACATACAACTCGCCTTAGCTCTTTGCACATCCAAAAGGACTAAGATCTCCCAACTTTGTTTAACCTTCTGTGCTTTCATGCAATTTTCAAATACTTGCTGTAGAGGAAATGTCTCTCTCTCAGAAACCACAGAATGTGAGATAATGACTGACTGAAGTTCCTGTAATGAAACTCAAGAGGTACAGGTCTACAGCTGTTCGATGTCTGCATTTTATGAATGTTAAATCTGTGAACCAACAGAAATAAACATTGGATATATTCTTATATGTTGCATTAAAATACACTATAGGCATTTGAGTCAAGTCTAAGATCCAACCTTATATAGTTAAATACAAGGAAGTTACCATTGTTGTTATTTCGAAATTTTGTAAATGTATAGATATCTGCAACAGAATCAGCAGATAAGTACATAAATACTTAATCCTGCCCCAAATTTCCATAGAAACGCAATACCCAGCAGTCAATTAATTTCTCCCCTTCATGTATGCACACACACACTAACCTGCACAATCTTCTTGTCTGACATTCCAGCAACAAAGAGGTTCTGTTTGTCTTCATCTGGGTTGAACTTTACACAGTAGGGAACTTTTCTGTTCGTAAATCGGGAGATGCATTGACCTGAATGTAAAGAGAATTTCCATCAGAGGCACAGAGCTAACAACACACCCCAACAACACAAGCAAAAGCTGCAGTCAAACTCTTTCCTTCAAGTTCCTCCAGTGTGCAGAGGTTATCACACCTTGCCAAATAAACATGCTTGGAGCACAGTTTTAATTCAGATAAGAACAGCACTACTGAAAGAAATGACTTGACTGTACAGGCTAGCTCCAGGGCCTGATCCAGGATCAGCCCTGCTTGACCTTGGCTCCCCCTAGTGGAGGAGCACAGAGTGGGTCATCATGTATGGAAATAAGCATTTTATTGCCCACCACAGCCCTTTTACGCAGAAGCTTGTTAAAATGTATTGAGATAAATTGAGGCAGATAATACACGTATGCCTTTAAACATGAGTGTGAGATGTTAAGCAAATGTGTTTAACTCACCTGTCTCAGAGTCCCACAATTTGAGATAGCGATCATAAGCAGCACTGAGAAACTGATTACCAGTGTTATTGAAACAGATATCGCGCACTGCCTTACTGTGACCTGCAGAAAGGGCGGAAAAAAACGGCGAGAAGAAATACAATGAGACTAAAAAGAAAAGCACATAATAAAACAAAACTCACAGAAAATAAGAGAGCACTCATTTTTGATATCAAACAACAATCTTCAATAATAACCTATTAGGTTAAAGTAAACAGGGATCCAACTTAGGTACCAAGTCAACCACAGAATAAAGAAGAACTAAAGGATCAATTTTGAGAGAGAGAGAGAGAGAGAGAGAGAGAGAGAGATGACAAATGTCAAACATGATAAATGACACTTTAAAAGACAAAACATCCCACTGGCCACTTCCTCCTGGTCCTGAAGTGTTTTCCGGCAGCCTGCTGACCGTAACCAAGGCAATGAGGGTAACCCAGAGATATTTCAGCAGGTGGCGGTGCTTGCTAATGATGCCTCCAGCAAGCAGGCCTGCAGGTACTGCTGAGGCTTTGAGAGCATGCTGAGCTGAGTTAACATCAAATTTAGCACCTTGGAGACTTCCCTCTCCCACTTACTTTGTGGAACTAAAAAAATGCCATTCCCAGAGCAAAAGTACTTTTCCATTTTCAACTATATAGACAGGGAAACCAGTAGTACATTGCAATAAAGTAACAGGACTGATCTGGATAAAAAGAAAAGGATCATTAGTAGTCATTAGTTAATATATTTCTAATCTTGTAGAGTATTTCTGACCGGACCATTTTAAAATACTGAATGAGTAAAGCCTCACAGATGCCTCATCACACTGGTGTACTTGGAATCTGTCTCTGTGTCTTTCTCCCTGTACTCACTCTGTTGAATAATACATGGCAGAAGCATCTTGACAAGCTGAGTCAGTCCAGTGGAAAAAAGTCTATTTCTGATCTCCCAAACTTTCCAAAACACCCAGTAAACACGTATATAAAATTCTGCTCACGTTACCTTTGCTTTTCGCTGCCAATAAAACCTTGACTAAGCCAAGCAAAAGCATTCAGTTGTTTCTTACAATGTTCAATAAACAGAGCAGGTAGGGACGAGAGAGCGAGAGAGAGAGACCGCGCACAAGAGAGAGCGAGAGAGAGTGAGCGTGAGAAGGAACTAGCAAGAGCTATGGGACAAAGTGTTTACAGAGCCTTTGGTACTCTTACTTTGATAATTTCCTTGCCTAGTGGGTCAACTGTAATCAAATCACTGCATTTAACTGAAACACCATTTTTTCTCTCTATGTATGAAAATTCGTGAACGCAGATAATTAATTTAAATTAAATGTTCCTTTAAGAAACAGATGCAATTAACCATTAGATATATAATTAATAGATAAAACTTGCTCGATTACGAAACAACATTAAGCATAATAAGCTGTGTTAAAAAAAAGATCTTACCAATAAATGTGCGTAAGCATCTCCTTTCATTGTAGACCTCCCAAAGCTACAAGAGAAAAAGCAAAGCTTTAAAATAAAATAAATATAAAATCTGTGCACAAAGAAATGTGCGAGCATTTCTCTGTGTTGGTAGATCGTCCTCCATCTATGTGATCTTCTGTCCTTATTCAAACTAACATCAGCACTGTCAAACAGTCACACCTTCACTAATTAATAAAAGAATAAGCAACCTAGACCTAAGTAAATAAGCCAAGAGAAAAAACTGGGTGCCTAGCTGTTAACTGAAGCGTTTGTTTCATTGTACCATGTGCGAATTGTGAACAAACTTGAAATAAATACTTATGATCCTTGTTTACACTGTTTTACTCATGAACTGTGTGCAACAGGGTTCATATCTAATTCCCTACTTCCACAGACTAAGATAAGGGATCTTAAAGAGGGGAAAAAACACAGCAAAGTTAAATGAGATCTATTGATATTATACACAGTAACATTTAGTGAAGCATCCATTAAATTGTGTGTGCTCAGATTTGTCCTCACATAATGCCTATGCTACAGAAAGAGTACATCTGACCATTTGGTTAAATATTGTTAAATATTATTAAGCGGATACGCTCAGAATAGTGAATATGATTTGGGCAAAATTAACAATTAAGGACCTTTTTGAGCAATCATCTTCTTACCACCTACAGAGAAATGCTGGCAAAATGAACAAAAACATTCTGTTTTCCACAGAGCTGCATTTGACTAATCTGTAAGTGTTGAGAGAAACAAAACATACCTTGATCTTACAGTCCATAGAACAGGAGAGCAGCAGGTGGCCTGACACAGGAAACAAGCGAATGGCACTGACACCCTGTGAACATGAGGAGAAAAGTACTTCATGTGAAATTAAACCCTGACTACTTCATAGACAGACAAATAGATATATACAGGTACACAAAGACAGAAAGACAGACAAAAGATCCATCCATGATTATAAAGGGTTAGTGAACCACTGACACTGGCCAATACTTGTCAAATGTCATCACACAAGTGTTAACGAGGGTAATGGTAGGGTTGAGCAATAATCCAAAAATATATTACAGGGCAAAAATGATAAATTTAATGATTTTTTATTTAGCATTTCCCACACTCAAGTTGGTCATTGTCCAACTTGTCCCACTTGGGCCCATTTTAAAAAAGCTAAGGTGGTGCATGCCAGGGACAGGTCCAGCTTTTTGAATATTTGAATAGTCATTATATTATAAAAAAAAAGTTTATGCAGTTATTGTCTTATCAAGAATCAGGGCCAAAACGATGAATGCATTACTATCAGGCGTTCCTGTTTTGTGAAAAGCATGAATGGCTCTTTCTCTGTGTCTTCAGCGAGTTACACCCATTTCTCTGAATGAGGTGGAACTGTGGATGTGGGTAAAACACTTGCCTGTGAACCCGATAACCACAAAGTCACAGGTTCAAATCTCAGCTTTTTAACCCAGAGTTGCTCCAGGGGGCTGTAAGTAGTGCCGTGTATTTTTTTTTATTATTGTTATGATATTTTTTTTTAATACCACAATATCGGTTTAAATGCCAACGTTTGGAAAGTGTGATAAGGCAGATAAACAGTGTGTGGATTATTGGGCGTCAAATATTACTTGTAGGGAGTGCATTTCTGTGCGATTTCATATTTTTAGTGCATGTTATTTCTCAAGAATACTTTCATATACAGTAATTTTTATGTACCTAGTTCGAGGTCATTATGATGATGTGTGTATGATTCTGTACATCAACGGGATCATATGGGACAAAGATAGTCCAAACAAAGGGCTCATATCATCATATCATCCACCCCTACTAGTATGGTATGTTTTATATGAACATGTAAGCTGATTGGATATCAGACTCAGCCACAAAAAAATTTTATGAATCTACACTTACCACATATTTGAATACTAACAAGCCATAAGAATTTTCACTGCATATTCATAGAGTGCTTCAACAGTAGCAGATGTTCTGTAAAAGTTTAATGCAAGAATGCATCTTGTCTTGTCATGGTTTTAAGACATGGATCGGATAAGTTTTAGAATCAGTTTTCGGATCAGCAAAAAAAGACGAGACAAATTAAACTTTTCATTTATTTAAGTATTTTTGCCCCTTTAAAACATTCCACGCAATTATATAATGACAATATGGGGCATAATTATTTCCTTTAATGTGGACACAAGCGGAAGCATCTGTTGTTGCTAAGCAACCATCAGCCGTGCTCTCCATTTCCTGCTGTAACCCTGCTACATGATTTATTTATGCAGAAAAGAAAAAAAACACCGTAGTGTTTGGGTGCACCCCATTCTACGCGCACCATTCAGCGGAGCTTTTATTTTTNNNNCGGATCACATGCGTGCCGAACCGTGGAGAGGGATCGGTTCGGATCACGGATCAACAGTGATCCGTTGCACCACTACTCACAGCTCATCTCAACTCTGAAGCAGAGTTAACCCACAGAAGGTCACTGCACCATAGAGCATTCCTGGTGGTGTGATTGGAGGATGTGCAGACCACCTGGCTGATATACTCAGCGACATCATCTCTTTGAGCACCAATGTGCTTCAAAGGCACCACTGCCATCCCTGTGCCACAGTCTTCAGTGTCCTGTCTCAGTGACTAACAGCCTGTCGCACTTACACCCATGAAGTGCTTCGAGGGGTTCATCACGAGGCACATAAAATCACAGCCTCCCCACTCACTGAACCCCCTGTAGTTTGCATATTGTCCCAACCCCTCAAAGGAGCATGCCATTACCACCACCCATCTGAGCAAAAATTACACTACTGTGAGAATTCTAAACTTCAGTTCAGCATTCAACACTATTCCTCCACACTGAACACATCACCCCCAGGGCTGTGTCCTCAGCCATCTGCTGTTCATGCTGCTGACCCATTACTGTACAGCAATGCACAGCTAGAACCAAATCTCCTGACACAACCAGGATGGGTTTGATCAGTGAGAACCATATGAGATGGCATACAGAGAAGAGGTCCAATGGCTAACCGACTGGTGCAAAATCAACGACCCGTCTCTGAATGTGGACAAGATAAAGGAGATTGTTGTTGACTTCAGGAGAGTATGCCGAGATCGCTCTCTGTGAACATCAATAGACCCTCAACGGAGACCTTCAAGAGCAACAAGTTCCTTGGTTTTCACATGGCAGAGAACCTTATGTGACCCCACAACACCAACAGGAAAGCCCAGAGGTGTCTCAACATCCTGCAAAGACTGAGAAGAGTGCACCATCTCCCAAATGAATCATAAACTGTTATCCCCTTGTTGCTCTTGTGTTTTTTGTGCACTCTCTCTCTTTGCACTTTGTGTATTTTGTCTTGCCTGTACTTGTGTAGTCTTGCTGTGTTCTGCTTGTGTTTGTGTTGCAACATGGTCCAGGAGGAACACTGTAAATGCCTGAATTAACAGCAAACTTAGATTGTGTGCTAAAATGTAGATACTGATATTTCCCATTTCAGAAAGGGGACACCAATACAGGACAGACTACTGAAACTACTACTTTTCCTGTATTATCAGTTCAAGAACTAGTTCTAATGTTTAATCAAACAACTGAATAATGAAGCCTTCCAATTCCATAACTGCAATTAATAATCTGCCAAAAACAGGCACTTGGCACTTCCACACACAAAAAAACACCAAACAGAGGACACGCCATGACAAAAAAAAACACCTTCCTTTCAGGGCATTTCTTCCACACGCACACACAAAATTCTGTAATCTGAGGACCCACCAAATAATCAATTACATTCAGACATTTCTCTTCCTGTCTCATGCTCATGAACTAACAGATTTAAATACACAGACCTCTGCATACCACCTGCTCACCTTTGTGTGTCCTGTCCAGACATGAAGTTGCTTTTTGGGCAGGTAGCATTTCTCTGGAATATCTGCTGAACGCAGATTAATACCCACATCCTGAGGAATGTGCAGGTAAGAACGACCCTGGTAGTCGTATGCGTCTTTAACTGTAGCAACACAATAACAAACAAACTTTTAACCAAACAACCAACAAAAAAAAAAAACACCTAAAGAATACTAGTGAAAATGAGTTAGCTTGACAATAGAATAAGCTCAAAGTCATTTCAGAAAAAAAATGATACATTCCATAAGTAAGAAAAATTGTAGCACATCTCACCGTGTAGAATGGTCTTCTCCTCCCCGGGAGCTTCTTCTTCATTCCTTCCTTTCTTCTGCCTCTTTGCTATGATTTCATCCAAATCTTTCTGCTCCTCCTACCAATCAAAATATTGACCCATTTTGTGTTAGAGGCTTTTAACTAATCAAAAACACTGTTTAACAGACTACAAATAAAAGGTGTTAAACAGATCTGACAAGAATTCTTATCATTGTAAAGACAGGGGTAAGACATTTGAAAAAATGGAGTTATCGCCATAGGCTACTTATAACAGATATATGCAAGAATTAACCTCTGAGGGTTTGGCAACATCCTTTTCATCCTGATATTTGGCCCAAGGTCCCAGGAAGTTGTCAATCTCCGATGCGTCTCCTCCTTTCACTTTCTTCCTCTTGTCTGCCTTTTTTGGGCCGGCCTCAAAAACAGTCAGTCCTGGGGAGAGCAGAAGAGCAGATGTTCACAGCTGGTTGGAATTTTTCATCCCCAGTTGACCACAGTCAACAAGCATAGAAATACAAGTGAGAGTTACCTTTTTTTTTCTCAGCCTCATCTACTGCTCCAATATAGCTGTTTGAGGAGACCTGACTGCTGTCTACAGATGGGTCCAATGCATACCCTGTGGAACATAATACACATTGGAAGATTCTATGCTAGTCAGATTTAATGCAAGTGTGTACAACATAAACATTTCTAGGAAATTCAAACAACAAATCAACAAATCAACAAATCAATACACAAACAATGTGTACACCGTATAAATATAACAGTATAAATTAGGGCTGGGCAATTAATCGAAAAGTAATCGAAATCGACATTCAGAACCTATAATCGATCAAATTTTTCCAGGTTGATTATTTAGATTACTTTCCCTTTAAAAACACTTCCGCGTGTGGAGTCATGTGACCCCGCTCCGTTATGTTACGTTATTCCGCCGACATGTCGAGCATGGAGAGCTTAAACACTAAAGACAACTGAGCAACTTGTCAGTGAACTATCAGGGCAAAAAAATAAACAAAATAATCGTTCATTAATCGTAATCGAGTTAAAATGTTCAATTAATCGAAATTTTGATTTTAGGCGAAATCGCCCAGCCCTAGTATAAATATAAGGTAACTGAGAAATTTAACAGTAAAAATGAATGTTTCCAAAAAACTTTAACTTTTTTCCTGAGTCACTTACCAAAAGTAGAAAACGTCCTCCTTTGTTGTTCAAACATGAAGTCATTAACATGAGCAGGCTCAGCATATCCAGACAGCATGTTCCTTGGAGCAGCCATTTGTTGAGTTTTAAATGGATTAACTGGTCCAAACTGCAACAGAAAATTAAATGCACCAAAATACTTACACTCTAGTAATTTCTAATACTTTTCTAAAACATTTCCAATCACCTTTACACACACCACCACCACCAAGCTTACCTCAGGTGCAAACATGGTATCATATGTAGGGTTGTAGTTGACCTCCTTGAGTGAGGGATCCAGATGTGTGCCAGTCTCAACATCTTCCTTTAATAAACAAACAAGATGGTATTTACTTCCTTTAAATTGAATTCATGTAATGGTCCTTTAATAGTTACCTAAAGTGTTTCAAAGCAAAAGCGGGATACTGGTCTCAGTACTACAACCTGACAGACTGATGCTAACAAGGATCGCTGAGCAAAACCGCCTGCGAATATGCAATTATATGCCACTTTTTACTCGTTGTCATGTTAGAAAAAACACACTGAAAACACAATATATATCATATGAAGACCCTGAAATCCTTGTGGAACTTCCCTAATCTGTGTACTGCACATCACATATATACCTTGACAGTGGCAGAGGAATGATTTTGGCTAACCACCTGACAATTTAAGAAACTTGTTGGTTAATTCTCTTCTATCATAACGTTGTACCATTTGTGTACGTAGCTTTCACTTTTCTTATCTATAGTTACTTATCTATAGTACTACACCCAACATTTCTGTATAACAATCTAAATTTAGTTTATTTTTAAAGATTTATTTATATATTTTTAAACTTTATATTTTACATTGTTCTTGTATGTGTGTCTTAACCAGAACCAAACTTTACTGTTCATAGAAGACGTTGCTTGTCTAAGACACACAGACAGTTTTGCTGTCATTACACAATCAATTTCCTCCGAGATCAATAAAGTATTCTGATGCTTTCTATTTCACGGAGCAAGTGTAACACTAAATCCACACCGTTAGTCTCATAAACACCTATGGTTAGTCACACACCGAGATAGCCACTCGTGCTAACGTTAGCTGGCTAGCCGGGTTACCTTCACGGCGACCTCAGGTGCTGAATTAAGAACAACCAGAGACCCCGTTCTTCCAGATTCCAAAGGCTGAAGGTGTGCGACTGCGTCCGGGTCTACTTTTTCTTCACTTGTGTAGGACTCGGATTCATTTTCTGAATCAGAGTCGCTGCCATACGCAACGAGGGCCCCCGCAACCGCCGCCATCACTGCTGTTGTTGGTGTTCGTCACAAGGTCCTGGCTGGAGAGTATTTCTAGAAAGAATTTCTACAGAGTGTTAAGCATTAAAACCGATACATGTCATTTTATTTAAAAACATCATATAGTAGTTTTATTTAAACTGGCATTTTGTGCTAATTGTAATGCTCATTAGTATTCTTAAAATATTTGTCAAAGATATTTGTACATCTTCCAGGACCTGGGCTCCTGGGCTTGGACTCGCTCAGAAATTTTTATATGAATTAAATATTTGTACTCATTCAAATAATTTCATTGCCACGTATAAGCAAATTAAATAAATTATAAGTAATACATTTCCATCAAGCTACATAATGAGAAAAATATAATAAACATCAGTTATTCGTTCGGTTACTCCTGATTGGAAATCAGCATGAAACGGGGCGCGGTTAAGGTATAGTAGACCAATCACGTGCGAGCTCAGTGTGTGTGGTGTGGAGTGCTGTACGCGTGGGGCAGGCCCAACAATAGAACGGTGTGTATTGAGAGAAGGAGGATAATTCACATGGATGACATCGAAGGTCTCTGCAGCGCTGTAGTAACTCATTATACTCCATATTACCTTGGATAAGGACCTCTATGTGTATTAATCTGACGGACGTCTCGGGTGCAGAATTTGTCATTTTTGGCGCATATGTCATTAGCCAGTCTCTGGATCTTTTTTGTTGCCGTATTCTGCACTTCAGTCCTGGGAGCGCATCTCTAACGGGATCCACAAGCTGTGCTCCAGCAATGGTAAACCCGTAGCTTGGAATTAGGGGTGTGAAGACCTGAAGAGAGGAATAGGGGAAAATCCATACAGCGCAGAAAGCGATGGAAAACTAAAAAAGCAACTTCTGGGATTAGAGGTATGTTATTTTTCTTGCATACCGGGGAAGATAATTGGAACACATTTGACAGCTTTATGTGCTCCATAAAGGATTTGAGAGCGTTTAATGATTTTTTTTGTAGTTAAGTTCTGTAATTTATTCTTGCGGCCATTCGATTACACGGCGTTCCTGTAGCTGTGTGTTTTGCAGCCTGCAGCGCCTGGTGTAAGACAATACTGCCTGGCCATCGCTGCTGCTCCAGCGTAAGTGAGTGGGTGACAGGTGGGGGTTAAATTATGCGTGCATTCCACATATTAACCAGCTAGCCATCTTGGTGCACAGCGAAGGCTGCCTTTAACATAATTTGTGTGGAGAATATTGATAGTATTGATTCGAGGCATGAAAGCCGTGTCTGTGACGGCCGGCTCGTGAAACCGATCTTGTGCAGAATCGCACCCGGGGAGGGGGAAGGGATCTCAAGCTCACATCTGCACGAAAAACGAGGAGCAGTGTGGAATCATTCGCTGCGATCGGGTTTACTGCTAGCAAACAGCGGGCTAACTCTCACTAGGATGCCACTTTCAGCCAACCTGCTCTAACACAGAAAGTCTTCAGGGTGGATAAACGGACGGAATCAATTCGTTCGTCCAGGAATGTGAGAACATGTTGCTGAAATTTTTCCAGATGAGAAGAGGTGTTGGGTGAGCTGGTTTTTAGAGCGTTGATTAAAGGTCTACAGATGATTATGTGGCACATAAACAGTATGTCAGCATTTCTCTTGTGTTTTTTTTTTATAGCAGAGGAATAGCCTTTCTCCATGTTTTAGGGGGAAGGGCAAAAAAGGGAGACTCTTTGTGAAACCCGAGACTTCTAAAAGTGCTATGGAGTGGATGAAAGCTTTCCCCTCGCAGTTAGTTACTGCTCATTTAATTGTCCCGAAACTGGAAATAGCTCGCTTTCTGCCAGTCTGTAAAATATGTAAGATAATTGAGTGAACAAGCAACATACCTAGTTGCATTGATTCTGCCTACATTCCATATTTTAAATACTTAATGATTTATTGCATTATGTTTTTGTCTATGCCAGTCAGTTACACTGCATGAGAAATCCCAGCAAACCAAACAGGAGAAATGCTGACATCCCTACTGTTTATGTGGCACATCCTCATCTGTAGACCTGAAATCAACCCTCCAAAACGTTCTTCATCCAATGTGCCATAGTGTGAACATACAGATGTGATCTCTCTTTCAGACCTTTCCCCCTTGCAGCTGCAGCATTTCTCCATTATTAGAGGAGGCATCCAAAACATCACATGACATTCCAGATAGCTTCAAGTGGCCTAGAGAATTACACTGGATATTCTGTCCCCTTAGAGCAATCACCAATGCAGAGTGCTCCCAACACACCCTTCAGTGTGCCCTGAGACATTTTTCATGAAGTAACATGCAGAGGTCGCAATATGAGTTTAAAATAAGATTCTAAAAAGTAAAGTGGCCCCTAATAATCTCGCATGAACACACCACAGCACACAATGTGAACGATGTGAAATTCTTTTCTGCATTTAACCCGTTCACCAAGTGAAAAAAACACTCCCAAAACACTTTAATTTCATTAAAACTCAGCTTAATACATTACCCTGAAAGAAAATGTAAAGCCGTAAAGAAAAAGGTAAACCCTTATTTGTGCTGTACAGTTTACACTTAACTCCCACAGCGCTACAATGTAAAATACAGA
>JBBPDE010000155.1:12836245-12848856 GCA_037974605.1 Nannopetersius ansorgii | reverse complement strand
TAATGTCAGTGTTGTTGGGGTGATGTAGTTTTTGATTAATGCCAGTGTTGTTGGGGTGATGTAGTTTTTGATTAATGTCAGTGTTGTTGGGGTGATGTAGTTTTTGATTAATGCCAGTGTTGTTGGGGTGATGTAGTTTTTGATGCAAATTTTTCTGTTACTTTTGTGTCAAGTTTAAAAAAAGTCGACAGAAAAGTTAAAAAAAAAGTTTAAATAAGTCAGCAGTTCTTCAGTGTAATTATGAAATGACTTCTCTCTTTGCGCAGGCGTTTCACTAATTCACCGCAGAGGTGCTTAAGCGGGTTAAGTATTACAAAGCTTTCACTCAGCTGCCTGTAATGAACTGAGCCGATGGTCTCCCACATTTCCCCTTTTTTCAGAGGAAGGAGGTAGGAGCTTGAAAAGTAAACAAAGTCAGGGGCTTCAGGAGCCCTAACTGCTCCCCAAGCACTTCAAGAAATGCCTCATATGTTTTCAAGATTTGAGGGCTGCAGAACTATTGATTAATGTCTGTTTAAAACATGTTATGAGTATCTGTTACTTTCTAGGACATAAGACTAAATGTAATTCATGCTGATGCGCTTGTATTTGTGTGAAGAACTGAAAAAAGGAAACTGAGCTGTGATTTTAAAATGTTTCCAGGTGATATACAGTCGTCAAATCATGTTTTACAGTGGCAGAATTCACACTCATGTGATGTTTCATATCAAGGACTGTTGAGAATGTATAACATGTTTGTTTCTTTGTGTGCCTAATAAATATTATATTGTATTCTACGAGATGCTGTAGTTTGACTTTGTGCTGTCAAAGCTTAATTAGGTACTCACATGATCATGCCCTGAGCGTAAATTTCCTCATGAATAATGAGTAACTCAGTCGTAACCATAATATTAAACTCCTCCAAAAACATTGCAGGAATCACTTGTTATGATTTGAGGCCTCTCAAATAAAGCTTTAAAAGGTCATAAAAGAGAGATAATATATAACATTAGTTTTAAGATTTACAGATCTGCTCAGCGAATCAGCAGGCACAGATTTCACTGGAACTTCTTTGGGGGATGCACTGCTGTGTCCTATTGTATGATAAGTCTTTTCTAGTAATTATCATCATTAACTTTTAATGTGCAAAATATTCTTACCTCCAACATTTGGGGGAAGGGGAAGCGTAGGGCATTCATCCCCCTAAAACTGATGGGAACACATTCCTCTGTCCACCAAATTCATGCCAGTTCTATGAAATGAAACTTCATGGATTTGCTTTCGTTATTCATAATTTTCAGAATCAGCTTGAAGACATCCTTCAGATGTGCAAAGAGAACAGCATTCCACATCTGAAGGAAAACAGACAGAATTACGTCAAAACTTCTTGCCGATGGAGCACTGATCACCTCATGCCCTCCTGAAGTAAATAACCACCTCCTCTATTTTTCTGCACCCGTTTATTAGCTGTTTCATCTCCTCTCTATACACCCCCCCATCAGTCCCCCCCTCAACTGATCATCCAACAGGGCCGTGTAATCAGCAAATCATCAGATGTGTTTTGCCATGAGCATTGCTGCACTGCTGTGGTTCATCAGAGTGAACAGCAGAGGGCTGAGCATACAGCCCGGGGGTGTGGAGGGGTCTCCCAGCTGTAGAAGGAGGTGTTAATGCCCACCAACCTCAACTTTCCAATCAGATCTGCATTCTCACATGAGAAAAGAGTCCCTTTCATCTAGGCAGGTGAGGGTCAGGTGAAGGATTGTGGAGATGGCATCATCCATTGAGTTTTGTGCTTCAGACCAGGGGTAGAAGTGATTCTGTGCGTCTGGAACAGGCAGGTGGAGATGCCCTGCGGCTGGTGATCTGGATGGCCTGTCACATAACTGCACATCCCCTGTGTCCTGCGCCGGGGTTTTCTGAGCATGCGAAGGCTTCTCTGCTCTGATGGCCCAGGACAGGTTGGTCGTCGCTGTTCTCAGGACAGTCTTATCCCTTTATTTGATGGTGATGTCTCGGGTTCTAAGCAGTGCATGCAACTCTGTAGTCATCCACAGCCTCTTGCAGGGTAAGGTGGTGACGGTCTTGCAGATGTGGCCAGTCTCTGATGCTGTGTACTTGAGCCACGCTAGGTTGCGTGTAGAAGTCAGTGTGCCCAAAGCACTGCAGGAGAGCAGAGATTAAATATGATTTGGGGGCAGGGCTAAGAGTTGTGTGTGTAAACACTGTGCAGCACATTTGGCGTTGACTAGATTAACTTGATTATAAAACAAATAAATCAATGAACTTCGTGAGGTTTCCACTGTAGTCTGATAGTATCAGTCATGCGTGAAAGACCCTTCACTCCACATTAGTCCAAGCTGCATGGATCTGACTTGTGGCTCCCTTAGCCTTAATACTTTTGACAGACCATTAATGAGAGTATAAGAAAAGGGTCTTGACCATGACATCATTATATCTACACATTTTAAATATTTATAACTATAAATTGAGAGAATAAAAATATTTTGATAGCCATGGAATGAATATGACATGGCTGACATCTGACATGAATGCTTTACCTGTCCCCAGACACTAATCATCCTTCTGGACCATATGGGAACTCCATACTGCAAGTGCTGCTTTCGTGGATTCCTGAAGATCCATCTGTTAGTGTCATTGGACATCTTGCCAAAAGAGTAGTTGATTTAGCGCTCTGTTCTGCCAATTCTCCTTATTCTCTTACTGGAATTATCTATCATGTAAATGGTTTAAGGGACAAGAACAGAAGTGGGACCTATTCACACACACACTCTCCAGACATCACACACAGTCCCATTTCTTTTCATCTTGCAGTGACATCTGTGTCATCTTCTGCAGGGCTCTTTCCAAGACTTTTATAAAACTGCCTGAGATCAGCCCTGCTATGAATTCTCCTGTGCTAGGGTACAGTGGGCACGCAGTGATGGCATTTTCACTGATACACTTTGCTGGCCGTGTCCTTTGGAAACTGTGGGCATGAATTTTATTACTACTAAATGTATCTAAAGGGAGTTAACAAATATTTGAACAGAGCTACACAGCTCTTGGCTGCAGTCACCCAAGGGAAAATCCGCACTACTGAAAAATCATGAATGCTACAGCCCCGTTTATCTCCGTTGTATTTCAGAGCAATGTAAGCCAGTTGAAATCGCCCAGTGAAAATACAACGTGCTTTAGGGCTGCAACAGAGTTTATGACAGCAACAAAATTGTTATTTCTTATGGATTAGAAACTGCTGTAAATGTAAATGTAAATATAGAAGCAAATGACTTTAAGGTCAGGATCCTTGTGGGTACAACATGTATAATCTTGTCGGTCGCACTGACTGGCAAATGGCCTAAATCCTATCAAACCTTGACGAAAGGTCATCCAAAGAAGCAGGCCGTAAGAGCCGTTCTGCCAACAGGAACGACCGTAATTCATCCTTGTGAATTTTAGAATGGATGACCAAAACAACCTGGGAAAATTTACCAGTGAGATCTTGTGGTTAACCCTGTTCCTATCCCACCACGATGCAATGCTCTTGTAGAATTAAGGCTGTCCTCCCATCGCTGGGACTGCAAATTGATTTATGTCAGTGTTTACTGATGGTTTTCAGATGGTAGTATACTCACTGGACATTGTCCTATGTTTCCAGATTAAAAACTGATCCAGGCCTCTTGGGACCAGGCATATTTACTCGTGTTACTTCTCTGATTCTCACTAGGGAGCACAGATGGCTCAGGGTTATGGAGATTTAGACAGAGAAGCGGTTTGGTGTCATGTCAAGTTTTATGTTTTTTATGTCTTGTTTATCCAGATTTTGGTTTTATTCTTAGGCCCTAATGGGATGTTTACACATTTTAAAATGATGGTAAATGTGCCCAGAATATTAAACTTGATTTTATTCACACTATTAAGAAGTCTTTAAATGTTATTAGTATGAAAAAGAGATAAAAGAATGAAAATTCTGGTGATCGTTTAGTTTTTTTCCTGCCACCATCATCCATGGCTTTTTTTTTTACTGTTTTTATAAAACTAGATATAGACTGTATTTAAAATAAAGTGTTAACATTTATCTAACATAATTAATGACACTGTAAAGACTCCAATAACTCTTTACTTGACTCTTTATGTTACTGGATTTTTTTTTTTGTATATTAACTTGAAAAGAAGAAAAATCCTTTCAGTCAGACAAAATTATAGAAAGAAAAAAATTATACTTGACAAAGAAATACTCTTCATGGCTAATTTTCACATAGACACAGTAAATACGACCTGACTGCTAAGTTGCACAGAATTTCAAGTTTGAAAATGCATGTGTTCGTGCTTGTGAGGAATTCTTCAAGTAGAATCTTTACATTTTGGTCAAAATACAGCCTCAACAAATCCTATAAAATCTAATCAGAACTCACTTTCCAGAAGCTGTACATCAATGAGCCATAATTTTACTACCTGTAATATCTGGCCTCGAGAGAGTAGCAACTCCAAGGGTTTTCTGAATGTGAGGAATCTGGAGCCAGTAACCTGAACTGTCATATTTTAAAACCATTCATGAACAATTTCATGACGCGGACACTTCACAGTGACCGCATTGTGCCCATGGTCGTGCTAAAGAAGAAGCGGGCCGAGGCAGGAGACCGGGACTGGCTAATGCTCCCCTGCCAGAGAGCCTCGGCCAGGTAGTCTTCATTGCCTTGGTGTCCACCTCGCACCATGAATAGACACATGATCGCTGTAGCGCCCAGCAGGAGGCCAATAGCGCAGTCCCACGGGCAGCACAGAGGAAAACTGACTGCCCTCTAGTGGCACTGAAAACTGAGGTCCCAATGGAGGGGAGTAGACACAGGTAGTTTGGCAAGCAGGCTTTGGACAGACGTGGCCAGTAACAATCAGGCTAGGCATTTACCCGGACAGGCTGGGGACCACATCTCTGTCAGGGCTTCTTGGCAGGTTATGAAGCTGAAGCCAGGGAAGCCCTAATGCTGTCGCTGGTTCACTGTGCTCTAGAACTAAAAACTTTAATAACTCATTTTTTAATAGCTCTATTTCAAGCCCAAGTTGTTTAGTAGTCTGGATCACAGCCTCTCCTGAAACTAAACGGCCGTCTAGGGCCTTCACAGGGAGAGACAAGGAAGTCACAAGGGCTCTGGGAACAAAATTGCCAGCTGATCCAGAATCTGTGAGAAAAACATGGTTAGAAACATACAATCTAGCTGGAACACTGAATTGTACTTGAATGTGTGTGAGTCTCTGCAGGAGATCTGATTCAGCATTTCTACATGCCAGCTCTGCCTTGAGGTCGGCATTCAGCCCTCTTCGGTGTAGATACTCTTAGGCTCACTAGCAACGGTAAGGTTGGTTCGTTTCCTTTGGGACCAGTGGAGGTGCGAGCTTGAGGGGGATACAGAGAGAGAGCAGATCATCACTGTCTACTGCCTCAGCGAAGCCTTAGTATAGTGGCGTTTCCCTCCGGACTCCAGTCCACGTTTCAACTGCCACCTGAAGCACAGCAGGCAGGAGGCTGGGAGAACTGGACAGGCGAGGCACAAGTCCCGGTCTCCCTTCGACTTACACAGGCTGTATTGAACACAGACACATCGGAATCGGAATTGTGGTGACTGCAGCCCGCGCTCCGGACTGGCTGGCTCTTAAGCTGCGTCACATAGAGGGGCTTGAAACATGCAACCAATCACAAGACCGACACTATTACTTTAAACAAAGGAACACTTATCCACAAACACAAGACAGGTGAGCTTTTAATCAGGTGCCTAAACAGCCCAGCTGACTCACGCCTCCACAAAGGAGTTGCCCCGGCACTGACCTCAGACACAACACCACATGACATCACACAGACGAGACAAGACCAGGGTACCTTCACTCAGGAGACGGGGGCCACTGGGGGGTGTGGTCGATGCGACCTGGACGTGACACTATGGTCGATCAGTATTTAAAAGAACTAAGCTTGCCCTGGGGAACTATGTTGCATTCTCTTTAAATATAATTGTTAAATTAAATTAATGATATAGTCCAGGATATTTGATGTAATAGATTCCTGGTGAATGGAGGAAGAGAGAAACCCTCGCCATGCAGTGAACCGTTTGAGACGTTTGTAAGTGACTGCTCCTATCAGAGTTTAAAACCTGTGTAAGTTGTCTTTACTGGACAGAGACCCTTACAGGGTTACTCCAGAAGGTACTGAACTAAGAGGTGGGCCTCTTTTCCTGAATGTGCTGAAATGTCATCATAGTAAGTACAGCTGCTTTCTTATAGGCCTTTTTAGGCCACTAACCAACACCATGACAGTTTCATATGCATACAGAGGACTTTAAACGAACTCTGCAGTCAGATATCTGAGGTCAAGCATTTTTTAAAAACACCTGAGTTTTAATGACCACAGGGAATTATTTGTGCAGTGAATAGATATTAGAGGTACATCAGAGGTAAACTTTAAATCAGCAAAAGAAAATAGAACAGAAAATATTTAACTTATCGTATATGAGTTATTTTATTAGGAAAGAACATATTTTTGTTCTGGTAGTGTTAGAAGAATGTTGTGGATGAGGAAGCAGCATTCTGTTATAGAGAAGGAAATGACATTTCCAACTGTGAGTGTAAGGGGACCCTTTCAATTTATCCATTCATAGTGACACTGAAACAAACTGTAAAACACAGCAGGTGTTGAAATGGCAAATAAAAATGTTCGTGAGTATATCAGTTTGGTAACAGCACATAGAAAACTGAAACTGTTAGTGTGTTATTTTACACATGAAGTCAAACGTGTTCAGTAACCCCTCAGTTCGAGGCGGATCAGCATTCGCGGATTCAATCCAACACTGATTTCTCTGAGGAGCAGCAGAGGCGGTAATACACTGAAAAGTTGTCAACTGCTATAAGAAGAAGGAGAAGAAGCCTGAGCAGCATGTAGCATGACCGCTCGGTGTCGTGTCATCTTATGTTATTTTAGTGTTTTAAACAACACTGTCAGCAGTGATCTCAGTGTGTTCAGTGTTAGTGAGCTGTGCTCTGTCTAAACATGTGGCTAGAGAGAGTTATTTCAGCCTTTCTCTTGTGTACGAGTCTTTGGTTTTGCTTGCTCCATTTTGCTAATGCTACCCGCTAATGCTAGCTAATGCTAGCTAATGCTAATGTTTTTTTAAGCAATAAATTTTCTGATTCTGATTATTTATTTACCTTTACATTTTCTTTAAGAGTTATGCATTAAACTGAGTTTAAAACTAAATTGAAGTGTTGTGGGAGCGTATTTGGGGGCATATACTGTAGTAGGCATTATTTTAACCGACATGCAGATGCTCTTGGGTTACTGTAATAACTTCACCTCCTCTTACAAAACGTAAGACAGAAATTAATGGTTAATTTCTTGCTTTTTTTTTTAATTAATAAAATGTTTTTTCTACTGAAGGCTGATTTTTCTGAAGACATTTTATCTTACCTGTACCATGACTTCTTGATTTGTGGTTCCACTTCTGCTGCAGCATGCAGTTTTCTCAATAAAACATATGTATTTCTCTCTCTCTCTCTCTCTCTCTCTCCTCTCCCTCTCTCTCTCCCTCTCTCTCTCTCCCTCTCTCCCTCTCTCTCCCTCTCTCTCTCCCTCTCTCTCCCTCTTTCTCCATCTCTCTCTCTCTCTCTCTCTCTCTCTCTCCCCCCCCCCCCCCTCTCTCTCTCTCTCTCTCTCGAATTCTCTGCATTCCTTTGAGTTTGCTCAGAAAGATCCCTCCTCACAAGTGGCCTGACTTTCCCAAAGTTGATATTAATATCACAGTGCATTGTGATAGAGTTATTTTCATGGAAGCCCTGGAGGAAGTCGAGTGACTGTAATTAGTCCCTGGAGCCTACATGGTCTCCATTAACCACGTTGTTTTAACTCACATAACCATCAATGAAGTGGAAAGACGGAGGAAGTAGCAATCACTGTGGCTGGGTGGGAGGTTTTATTTTACACTTTTTGTGCGCCTGTTTTGTTAACAGCCTGCAACGTAAAAAAAAAAAAAGTTCTTCATTTACTTTTTTTGGTCTTCAGCTTCATAAACAAGTACACATGCACATTTACACTGACCTGCTGGAGTAAGATTAATAGCTGTGGGGCTTGTTGGTTAACACCCTGTTCAACATATGTGGGAGTTGTAGGGAAGAAAGGATAATGCGGCCAGTAGAGAACATTCCCAACACCTTCCTCTGTCTGCTACTGCCATCATATCAAATAGGCCTACGATCGAGGGAAACAGATTCATTCTGTCATACAACTCGCAGATATAAACACATGACTGCAAAAACAGACGTTGCCACATGTATGCTTCCTTTCATAATTCTGTAAATTCACCTCTTTTACTGACCTAATGGCTTCCATTTACTGTTGGGCCCAGTCCAAAGGAAAGTGAAGAATCGGGCCAAAGTGTGTGGACAGCTTTCAGATGTGCACCACTGATGAGCTCCATTGAGTCCAGCACTGCTCCAGCAGCTCACTGCAGAAAACCTACACACAAATGAAAACTCAGAATCTACTTCTGGTTTGCATGAGGAAAATGAGGTTAATCAGAAATTAGGCTTGTTAACGATATTTTTACATTTCTAGTTGTGGAGACACAATAAATATTCTTTCAATACATTTTGGAAAGGGGTGGAAGCAGACATGTTTCTGCATGTTCTTGTAAACACAGTAATTTATTGTAGTGTGAATAGTGTGAAAAGAATAAGCTCACCAACTGATCTCTGTGAAAATAAGAACTGATCGGGGAAAATGGTCAAACCCCTCGCGATTTCCCCTGCAGCTTCTGCCAGCTCAGACTAAATCTAAAATGCAGAGGGACACTGAAGGTGTATCAAACTCCGTGAATCGTTTGGTTTTTCCTTTGTCAGTGAGAAAAAGGTGAGACAGGGTCATGCCAGAACAAAGCTGTCTAAAGAGGAGAAACGATATTGTGCAGATCTCTATACTGATCAGCCATGTCTGCTGACAGATGAAGTGAATAATATTAGTCATCTCCTTACAGTGGCATCTGTCCGGGGATGGGACTGATTGGGTAGCACGTGAACAGTCAGTTCTGAAAAATGACCAACCTGAGGTCCTTAACGAGAAAACACTGTGGGAGTACATCTCCAAAACAACTCACTAATGTGCAGGAGAGCACAAGCTTTCTGTTACAGACTCTGCTGTTGGTTTGTGTGCAGATGGGGCAGGGTGTCCCTGTACCTGAAAGCGCCTATAATGGGAATGAGCATGGAGCCATGGAGGAAGGTGCATGGTCTGATTAGTCCCACTTGCCTTTGGAAGAGAATGAAGTATTCTTCACTATCAGCAAATTGCTTCACCAACTCTATACTGCCTCTTTTAGCAGCATGCAGCACCCTACCACACAGCAAAAAATGCTCAGAGATGGTTCGATGCTCAGAGATGGAACATTCTGAGGAAGAGTATTGGTCAGATATAAGTCAGATCAAGCAGCTGTAGGATGTGCTGGATAAACTGGTCCAATGCATGTAGGCCCACGTCGCGGCTTCCAGGACTTACCGAACGCATGGATGTGTCAGATGTGTGTATCTTCACAATTATTAAGAACAAGCAAAAGCCTTCTATGAATATGTCTGACCAAACCAGTACTGTGTTTGTGGACTATTTATAAAGGAAGAAAATGAGCAAAAATGTAACTATAAAGATCTATGGGCTGCATTAAATAACTGAAAAGACACTCAAACAAAAAAGTAAATAGTTTAAAAATATACATATTCTCTGTATATTTTGGAATATATTGACTGCATACAACAAGATGTGTTAGATCATGTTATTAAGTTTCACAGGGACTTGGTCAGTGAGGTATCAATGAATGGCAGTAATACAGGACGCTTTTGATAATGAATGTGACAGTGAAGAGCTGCTGATTGCCTCCAAATGTTGTAGCCAGCCATCAGCGAAGGCACATCTGCATGTCGTTCCAAGAAAATCAGCATATATTTCCTAGCATTTGCCTTATGAATGTCAGCTCCATGTCATATGCTTCTTTATACAAACACTCAGCACATATGTTAATCCTGTACACACAGCAGGACTTGTGCTGGGGCCCCAGGCTGACCGGGGCATTAAAATGGCACACATGCCAGTTTAAAAAAATGTAAAAAAATAAAATAAAATAATAGAAGCATTTGCAGAACTTCTCATTTGTTAAGACGAGATTATTCAGGACAAATTTAATTAAAAAAATATAAGATATATTGGCCACTTTCCCTCGCTGAGGCTATACTGTCCAAAGCTATAAGGATTTGAGTGTGTGCATCTACCCCTTACCCTGCTGCTGGGGATTGAGGAGGAAAATGGAAGATCCACATTGACGCCTGTGACACGCTGGCCCTTCCCTTTATTCCCCAGCCACCCAGAGCAGAGAGAACTGGGCTGCACATTAACTGGAACAGGTGCAAGGCAGCGAAGGCATGTTTTTTCTTCATCAGCTCCTCAGGAAATCATAAAGCAAATATATTGCTGGGGGACAGTTTTTTAGGGTGCCCTGTGAGCAAACTGAGAGGGGAAATGGATCAACGCGTGGCCACTGAGGACGGTAAATCAGCAAGCAAAGAGGAGAGCTGAATGTACTATAGAGAGCCCCAGGGGCCCAACCCAAGGCCAGGGCCTCTGTCAGTCACGGCCTGGTGTTAATGTCAAAGCCAGCTGGGGCTGGCAGGCCTGCAGCTCTAGAAGGGGTGAAGTGATTGAGCTGTCTGTGTCAATTGCTGCAGCTCCACTAGAGGCCATGATGTCAAAGGCATGGGGTTTCAAGTCAATGATTATAAAAAGAGCAGTGATTTGCAAGTCCACAAACACTAATGCAGACTAAACGTTTGTTTTTTTGAAAGCGATACTAGAATATGGCAGATCGTTTTTCAGGAATAAACTTAGGGTTTTACTTTTTTAAGCTGCATATTCATAGTTGATCAAAATCCTGTCAAAAACAGCTAAAATGGTGTAAATAAAATAGTAATTATGCAATGACACTGAGAGTATAGTGAACAAAAGTAATCATTAAAATTTGCAGTGAGATTTCTGATACAAAATTTCATCTGAGCTACTATTTTATATTTATCCGTATCAATCACTAGCAAATTATGTTTCTGGTATTTTTGAAGGACACCTCCCAAGCCCCACCCCCTTTCCCTCTCTCTATTCCTCTCTCTCTCTCTCTCTCTCTCTCTCTCTCTCTCTCACACACACACACACACACTCACATACACACATGCAAAATATTTAATAGCTGCAGCAAAGGATTTCATTCATTTTTGATCCACCACTTCAATGACTTCTACGATTATAATGTTAACATTTATGCAACATTCTCCTTTATAGGTTTTCATGTGTCTCTCACACAAGTTACCTTGTCTCTATTTTTCTGATTGAGTCTTTCAGCACATCATACAGGGCAACAGCTGGTCTACAAATTAGCTCTTATGTGGTGACATTGACAAATGAGCTGCATTGCCTCTTTGAGAGCTCAGAGGCCTGCAGCTCTCCACTCTCCTTCCCGCCAGGTTAACAATTTCGATTTGTGTAGTCTTCTTTCTACATTTGTTACAGACACAATTTTGACATTACAGGGAAGTGCAGTCCAAGCTGTGTAAATATGAATTCATTTACAGAACCCCATTCTCAAGGGAAGCTTAAATCTGAAGCACATTAAGCATTATGCATAATTTCCCCTCACATGTATAAATCACATTATTTCTTGCATGGATGACACTGGAAAACATATTAGTGAGAAACATGCACATTCCGTGTTCATGACAGTTCATGATGATACGTTCTCTTCATTGTCCCACTTCAAGATGGTGTTACTTTGTTCAGTTTGTCTATCCTCAATAAGGGAATATCTGAAAAACTCTTAAGTTCTAACATCATAGTTGGCCCTGCTGTTCTGAGGAAGAAGAGCTTAGGCCCTGCATCAGCCATTTAATCTGATGACACTCTTTGTAGTTAACAACAGAAGGATAAAAGCCTGACCTCAGATACAAAATACACAAAAATGAAAAATGCCAGTTCTTTGATGATGCCACAGTACTGAGATGAGTGAATGTAAAGAAGTTTTATAAGCTAATAAAACAAACTTCGAAATTTGACATTTACATTAGGTGACAGTTTTATTCATTTTTCATAAACGTCTTGTAACAAACACATAAAGGGAATCACAACAATAAGTCAGACAGGAACAGCAAGATGTATCTGCAGTTTATATGGATCTAAACATTGAAATTATTTTAGTTTAATTCCGTTTAACGAAGGACCAGACCAGGCATGGTCTAAAAAAGGCCGGGTCTCAGGGGATGTGACTGGTGTACTGGGGTTATTGTCCACAGGGAACCCAGAGTTTGCTGAAAAAGTTTACGCTGGACATAAAAGAGAGGCGTCAATTTTTACAGTGCATTTATTCATTTTAATATAATTAATAAATAACAAGCATATCGTCGCTGTCGGGCGGAAACCTCATATGTCCAAAACGGCTATTTTTCGGGAAACTGAAAAAACTTTATATTCTAAATAATTGAATACTGTGCCCTCAAACATCCCGAGCTATTTTCAACACTTTTCATTGGTTAATAATTTCTAAATTTTACAGACCCACGTGGAGACT
>JBBPDE010000155.1:12805301-12820526 GCA_037974605.1 Nannopetersius ansorgii | reverse complement strand
CACACACACACACACACACACACACACACACACACACACACACACACACACACACACACACACACACACAAATACATTACAGTGATTCCAGTGATATAATGATGTGCAAATAAGCCAACTTCCAGTGGCAATACTAAGACAATTTCAAAGAAAGGGGTGAGGCAACGCCAATTAACAGCTAATGCCCCAAAATGACAAATCCTATATACCACCAACTTATGTGTACACATGGCCTTTTCTGCTTCTCTGTGCCAAAATAATTCTTCTCTTAAAAAGATTTACAGGAAATTAGGCGAATCACCCTCCCCAAATTGGGGTGGAATGTTTTGACATTACTAAAACAAAGTTAGAGTATGACCTTAGCACAGGATCATTGTTTAAACATTACATGGCAAGAGCAACTTTGCTTATAATGTGTGTCTTTTGTTTTATGTTTAGATCTTTGTGCTGGGTGTGCTTTGTTGGTGCCAACCTTCAAATCTGTTTTATGTTGTTAATGTCATTTAAATAAAATTTAAAATGTAGGCATTTTATAAACAATAATTTGATTTCAAAATGTTCATAACCACTTTTATCACCGTTAGGCTCAGTTAGAGCCTCTAGACAATAACTATACACAGAAACATCACTGTAGACTGGACCTGTGCTGCAATAGTGACCAGAGTGAAGCTCAGTAACAGTAAACTGTAAATGATGTCCACTCCTCTAACCACAACCCTTCACATCGCAGCAGTGATTTGGACTGAAATGCTTAAGCAAACAAAGCCAGGAGAAGCCCTGTGCAGCCCTTGAGATGAGCAGCAGATGGTCTGTGGAATTTCTAAACAAAGAGATACACATCTATTATATCAAAACCATTTCAGTTTTATTTGGGCCTCTGGTATCTCTCATCGTTCTTGTAACATGACAGTAATTATAGCCATCAAGGTGTTACCCTGGAAACATCAGCCAAGAACTTTGCAGAGCTGCTTAATCTCAAAGCGCCTTGCTGACATCATCTTGCAGTTTATTTTAGAAATGGCTGAAGTATGTAAGGGCTGTAATTGCAGATGAAGCAGATTTATATAGACAACTGTCGCACTGGTTAACACATATATCAAGTTAACTGTTGCTCAGAGAGTAATCCTGTAAACAAGAAAAATTATTGCCTAGAGCAGAGGTCCCCAACCACCGGGGCACGGACCGGTAACCGTCCATGAGTCATCTGCTACTCGGCTGCACAGAAAGACAGAATAAAATATATTTCATTGATTATCAGAGTCTGAAAGATCTTTTATTTTGAAAAAAAACAAAAAAACGCTGGTCTTGGTCATGCTACATCCAAAATTTAGCCCACAAGTGGAATGAGGGGTAAACAAATGCACTTTGTTTTGTGTTGTATCTATAACAGGAAATGTGAAAAAAGAAATGAGGCTAAATAAAGATGTCACATTTAAAAGCCAGCAGAACATTCTTCACTGAGCATATTTATCTGTTCTTGGTGGAATAAAGTTTTCAGCAGTGCGACCCTGATGGACTCAAGGCAAATGCTACAGTATTAAAAACTTGCAAACTGATCATTAATAGTGGCTGACATATGAAACCCTCAGTTGGTTTTAAAATGTATCAACTTGAAAGGTCCTGCCGGGGAATGTTGTCATTATTTTCCCTGCAACTGTGTAAAACACTATTTATTAGAATATATGGTAGTTAAACTGCCTTTAGGTCACAAATATATTTTGCTGCATAAGATTCCCACGAGTAATTTGCAGAAGCCATTACTGAGGTGTTACTCTATTAGGCAGGCCAGAATAATGTCCATGATATCATAATTTTCCAAAGTGTAAATGTTCCCAGTATAACAACTACCTTGGTACATATCAATTTGCATGGAAAAGGTGCTACTAAATCATATGTAAAAATACTCAAATAAACTGGATAGAAAAGGGGAAGCCTCTGGAGAGAAAAATGTGTATAACATCAACAAGTCAGGCTGTAATGCAGAGTTAAGAAAGTGACCTCTTGCCTCTTAGCTCAGCTCTCGGTCATTTATCAAGTGCCTCGGCCTCCCTTAAAAGCCCTGTTTATAGCCGCCCGGCATACTCGTGGTAAAATATGTCCCGCTGGATAGACAGAAAGTGTCGATGAGGAGGTATTTCTTTGGACCCTCGTCTGTCTGTTATCGCAGAATGTAAAGTCGGATAGAGGGAACAGACAGAGAAGAGTGCAGCCCTAAAAGATTATTTACTTGACCTCAGCTGTGCTGGAACTTAAGGCAAGAGCCTCATTAATTCCTGGGTCGTTCCATTTGGACATAAATTGGTTAAAAATCAGAATGTGTGGAAGACTTCCAGACATACAAAAAGAATTATGAACCCCCCTAACCCTCTTTGTTTCCTCTCCTCCCCTTCCCCAACCATTGACTTATTCCAAATGAAAAGCTTTTCCAAATAACTTGACATAAATCAAGAAGCCTTTTTCGAGCAAGGTCTCAAATCCCAATCAGAGGGAGGGAATTGCCCTGGAACGTTTTTGCACGTATTAGTCAGTAAATATAGTGTTGTTTTAAGTGATTACCAACTGTGAATGATTTTTCACTCCCATCTATTCATGAGGTGGTACTTCTTTTCTGTTTCAGAGCCTAAAACATGGCAGCACTGGGGAGTTCTCAAGCAGATTAGGAGCCTAATAAATTATGTTAATGCACACATTTTAAATGGCTCATATTTTTCTTGGCCTGGTATCAAAACTACTTTGCTGAGAATGTAAAGTACCTTTCTAAACCCCTCGCTTGCACAATATGTAATGTTATCTTCATTAATAACACATTGGTTTATGTAGTAGTCATTGTAGCCAAATTTTGTAGACTTTTTATTTTTTTCTATTTCAGTGAGGACCATTTTTGGACAAACGTCTGTCAGGCCCAGGCGCCTGCTTCCATTAATATGAGGCAATACAACAGAGGTTGTAATGATGGCTGAATATAACAAAATATGGAAGATTTAAAACACTACATAAGCCCAATTTATTAGTGCAACCCATCGCACAGTCCAGAAGCTATAGGTGCTGGTGGTGGTGCTAACAAAAACCTTTGATATCGATGAAGATTTCTCTACCAAAGGTTTTGATTACATTTGATTTTGGATGATCCCTGTCAACAACAGTTCATTGCTGTTAAGACCTACATCAGTCACTAGCTGAAGGAAAATCTGTTTTGTGAAGTTCAATACTGAATTAAGCTGTGAAAATTTAGCTGGCTTGTCGGTCAAATTACCTTCCTTTTAACCCAAAACCCCAAACAGCACACTTACCCGTGTGTGTTATAGATGAAAAACATACAGTGGTAAACCTTTCCCGGAGTGGCCTACCTACCAGAATGACTCCAAGAGCACATCAGCAACTCATCCAGGAGGTCACAACAGAACCCAGAACAACCTCCAAATAACTGCAAATAACGGAAAATCCCGAAGGAGAATGTTCGGCCATCAGTTCATGCCCTTAAGCAAAAGTGCACTTGGGATGTGCAGTAGGACAATTATCCAAAACACAATAGCGAGCCCACCTCTGAATAGCTCTAAAAGAGTGGCCTAGTCAAAGTCTGGACTCAATTGTTTTGGTACGACAATAAGGTATAAACAGGCCGTTTACGCTCGAAAACCCTCCAATGTGGCTGAATTACATGAAGTCCTGAGGTGCTGAGAGGGCATTACAAGCGGCAATTCATGCTCTTCCTAATACTAAAAAGTACCAGCCACCCCCACCCCCACCCCACATCTATGTTTAGTTCCAGCTGATTCAGGTGTGTCAGCTACACCTAGTGCATATTTCAGCTTTCTGTTTAACATAATATTGGTAACATAATACTGATTTCACTGTGCTGATACTTCAGTAACCTCATTCTGCATCGTGCAAAAAGAGGTGAAAAGAAAACAATTATGCAGGAATTCGTGATAAAATGTATTTTTAAACTGCATTTTAGAAAGTGCTATTTTATAGGAAAAATAATGCTATTTTCCTTACTGAAGGGAATAGACTGATCATTGATTCACGCTGATTGTATGCTTATCCAGAATAATCCTCTACAGGCCATACCTTCTAAACAAGTTAATCTACAAGTAATCTACTCCAAATAAAATCTAGTTGAAACCATTCGGTTAAAGAGATATGATAATTATAAAGTATGATCTCAGTAACAGTGTTTCAGCTTCATGCTTCTAGCAATGCTCTGCTTAATACAGAACCCAAGCTTTGTTGAAGAATTTTAAGATGACAAATATCACTCTTCCAATCTCTCGAAATTTATTTCAATAAGCTCAGATTAATGGCGTTGCCTCCATTGACATAATTCAAAATTGTTGTGCTACCATATAATTTTCCTATGAAAATGAATTAATTGCAAAAGTCTGATGTAAGAAAAAACTGCTCTAAGAAAAGAGAGTGTAATCTGCAGTGACAGCCCTGTCAAACGGTTTTAGTTCTTTTACATTAAAGGTCAAGACAAGTGTCTTTCCTAATGTGCATTGGCAACATAAGAAAAGTGAACTGCAGAAAACACTGAGGTCAATTACTCAAATGTTCAGAAACCAGTAAGTCATTGTGAGACTTTGCGGTCAGTATCATGCAGTCAAAAAGAACCTTTCTTTAGAATGTCATAAATGGACATCAACTTTTGATTAAACGAGGTGCATCTGAAATGTTTAGATGGCCTTTCTACTGCTTTCTAATCCGTACCTTCATACTCAGTGCCTTTTTCAGAGCAATTCAACATTAATTTTCTCCTTTTAAGAAAGTATAATAAATGCAGCCGATTCTTTCATCAAGCCTGCAATGACAGCAAGGTGGTTTGTCTCATCTGCAACAGCAGCTGAAGTAACATATCTCTGTGCAGTCTGTGCTGTTGTGGCTTAGGCACTGTGCCTGATGAAAACCAGATGTTTTTGTGTTTTAGGGTAATGATCAGAATAGTGCCTTTGCAAGACTTTGACTGACCAATACTTTGTTATGAAAGGGTATGCAAACACGAGTTGCTGCTGTGTCAGAGTGTGTCAGGACAAGATAAGTTAATTGGGCTGAGGACACGTGGGAGTGCTGTTTGTGTTTGTTTAAGTGTGGGAGAGGTTAGAGGCATTTCAGAAAAGGCAAGTGCTCTTCTCAGCCCCCAGGACACCTCAGACATGCTCCGCTCCTCTGTGCCTGAGATCTCTGCAGATGGGGGAATTCCACCCAAATATTTCACTCGTCCAAATAAATAATCTAAAGTGGCAATCTCGAGGCAATGCAGTGTTCAGCCATTTCCTCTCCTTTTCCTGTAGTCGGAGCAAATTGCTTTATATCCCAATCACGCAGCCTTCAGCAGGGAAGAGTTAAAGGTGAGCTGGGGAGAGAGAAAAACAATAAAGAAAGGAAAAGAGAAGACTGAGTGTTAGAGGTCATAACCTTGAGGTTGTAATGATTAGCTGATGGATGCTGCGCATCTGAGCTCAAACATATGCCAAAGAACAGAGACAAAGTAAGATAAAGGAGACTAGAGAGTGTGGAGGAGTGCGGAGGGAGTGAAACAAAGAGAAGAACAAGAAGACAAAGTTCTTAGACTGTCCGAGAAACTGATTCAAACGGAGACGTTTCCGATTAAAGAAACGAAGCCCATCTATGATCCCATTTACATACATCCCAGCACAGTCTGACTTAACATGTTTGTCTTGTAGTCATAAAGCTGTCATCGTGTGTGTGATACGTCACAAGCTGTCGCAAAGCTCTGAATGACAGTCAGTGGAGTATTCTGAGCATTTACATGTTTCCATTTCCAATACAATTGGACTGCATACGTTGATCTGTGAAAACTGAACCACGCTGCTTGCATTAGTTTAGTGTTTAGTAGGTTTTAGTTCGACAAGAATTATTTGTTAGAACCATTTTGAAACACTGATGTACATGCAAGCATTGCAGGTAATTTGAACAGCAAAGGGTTGTCTTTCATTACATGTGCATACACTTGCCTTTATATAAAACATTCACAGTAAGGGTCATTAAAACACATCTCGCTGCGTATAGAGGGTTATGGATGAAACACACATGAAACAGGCTTCCTGAAGGAACAGCCCCATTTAAGCAAATCGAAGCATCTGGCCAGAGCCATGCTTCGTAAAGTTTTATGGCCATCTATGCACAGATGATCAGTACAGCTGTGCCCAAAGATTCCTAAACACACCCCGCAAGAAGTGCACTTTGACCCAACACACATGGGGTATAAAGCACCGTGTTTGTAAACACCCCTTAGTGCAGAGCGTATAATACCACAGAACGCTCTATCCCAGATAACTCATTCCCACTCGCAGATGAGAATTACGAAGTGATAGCATTGTTCTTCATATACCCTAAAATATGTGATGCAACAGAAAGTCACTTTTGGTTCCCCAAATTACCTTTTCAAGAACGGTTCTCCAAAGAGGCAAATCTGTGAGCGCGGAAAACGTTAGAAAAGTTTAAATCTCCACAGAACGCTCCTGTTTGACATTTTTCCCTGAGCAAGGAGATGTTTCTTTTTAAGAGTGTAGTTACTAATAATAAGCATTAAGTCTTTGAGATCTGTGTTCTGGGGGTTAACACTGGAATGGAAATAGCACGAATAAGTGGAGGTTACAAACAGATAACAGCATGGTCCAGTCCTGGACTGCCTTGTGCCTCACACTACCAAATGAGGAATTCGCAAGGAGATGTGAAACCAAACTTTCTAAAAATCACTCAACTTCTTTTCCTCTACATATGGAGAGCAGTTTCTGTGGTGACAGACAGCCAGTGTGGCCAGTTTAGTCTGTGATTTTGAGACCAATAAGATAATGTGCTTGCAGTAGCCTCATATTGTGATCAGCCTTGCCCTCCATGACAGATATCAGTTCTAATGCAGGCATAATGTAATTATTGAAATATATACATTTCTTCTGTAGTACATTATATTCATTTCAAAATAACTATTGCTTTGATGTGGTTTAGTACAGGTGTGGTTTCCATGTAGGCGCTAATCACACTAAGCAAATATCTTTTTTGTCATCACTTCCCGTTTAAAAAGCTTAGCTATTACACACACACACACACACACACACACACACACACACACACACACACACACACACACAGCCATTAGAACAAGCCAGTACAAGTCAATCATTGCATATGAGGCTCAGATATTTAGCTCACTGACCTAGTGAGGAGCGAATGCATTATGCTTTCATGATGGAGCTGGAGGGTGGTCCCAACATTCAGAAACCATTACCATGACTTTTAAACAGAGTCACTCCAAACAAATCATTATCAGATACACTGTGTGCTTCTACTTCTTTTATTTAAACATGGGTCCAAATATTTTTAAGGAGCTTAGTAATTCTTAGTGAATGTATTTATGATCCTGTCAAAAACTCGCACTTCAGAAGTCAACATGTAACAGACAGCGCAGGATGATATTGCTGCGAATGCTGCTCTTCTGGAATGGAAGGGTTTTCTTGTTTATCTCGATGAAGTTTTTTGTCATCAATTCTGTCTGTATGTCATGATAAACTGAAAATGAGGATATGAGAAAAACCTCAAATGTTGCACAAAGGGAACAGCAGAAGTATAGTGGTATAGTGGTTACCACTATGACAACATACATATAGCTGCAACTGATTCTTTGGTTCTATGAAATGATAAGGAGAACTAAGTAAAGGCTGTCACTAAATACTCACAAAATTCTGTGACATCTCATGCTGATTACATTATGTACGTTTATTGCTTGTGTAGGATTAGACCTAAGATATGTTTGTATTCTTATGCAAATATATATATATGCATGTTTAATGTGGAAATCTATAAATTAAAGTCAATTATTAAAAAGCATTTCTTTCTTCAATTTCCGTGCTGCTGTCATGAAATAGATGCCCTTATGTGTGGGCTTTTGCTGCAGAAAGATGGGTGAGGGGTGAATGAAGTTGTCTAACTGACTTAACTGAGTTAAAAGGTGACTACAGTCATGGCAAAGCCATGGTTCAACTGTAGGATCACTTTAGTCAAAAGGAGCTTGAAAGGTGCTATAAATCCAGAAGCCATTTGCCGCTCGGTCACAGAAAGAAAGCTCATGTCATTTTTGTTCCACCTTTGATGACAGTACTTTGATTCCCAATCTTTGTTTTTGCATCACAGCAGGCTGTCCAAACACGGTTATAATTAGTGGCGTAAAGGTCCACAAATACATTCACTATGAAGCCAGACAGGGCATATGATGAATCTCTTATGGAGGAGCACTAAGCACTAATTAATAACAAACTACAGGCTCTTTTTGCAAACGATGATGTGCCACAAAGTTGAAAGGAAAACCACTGGCCAGTTTTCCAAACATCCATGATCTTGAATATGGGCCGTTTATTGCCACATAAAAATAAGAGCGGAAGGCCTTGGGAGCCTTTAGATTAGTACCAATAACAAACGGTGATTAGGCTTAAGTGTGCACACAAGGCATTACTTTAAAATGGGGTGGGCGATGAAAGGATTCTTCAGTAGTCAGCATTCAGGTGGTAAAGTCTCAGGGGGCTCCCCACAGTCAGAAAGTGGTCCAAGGACAACCAGGTTTCATCCAAAACCTGGGGCCACTGCGAGAGGCAGACGGGGGCTCGCAACTGGGTTTTCACAAGAAGCTGATGCCCCTTTCACTGTGGTCTGCTGGGCGGTATAGCAGTAGGTAACTGGAGCCAAGGTGGGGTGAGAAAGGAAGGGAGGAAACTCGGAGCAAAACCATGAAAAATGTAGAGTATGAAAATGTCTCCCTTGGTTTATGGCTGCACAGACAGGCGTCCAAGAGAAACACATCTTTAAATTTAACTTTAGATGCCTTTTTTTATTTTCCTCGCCCACTCCCAACTGCCTGGCAAGAACTTGTTTTCAGATTTCAGAAAGCAAAGCCAAGTTGCTTGGAAACTGTGACCATGTTAGAAAAGCCCTCAATAATGTGCCTTTTTCCGAACGTGGCGACAGCTCCTGTGTACGCAGCTCAGTTTTCAACGAAGTTGAGCATTTCCAGATCACGCTTCAACATATAAAAATAGGGCAAGATTATTATATCTACGTCGGTCCAGTTCTACGAACATGTTTAAGCATGGACAGCAACACTTTAGTGGCAACGTAAACAGCAGTGAGCTACTGAGAAGACACATTAGTAACAGTATGAATGCACTCAATCTATTCGTCTTAATCTGAGTAAGACCTACTGTTGCTCATCATTTAGTACAAACAACATGCATTTACCATTTTCAAGCAGAAATATTAGAGCTTTTCAAAAAGATTAAAATCATCAAACACTGTTTTGTTATTTTAGGGGCTGTCAAAAAGATTCAAAAGACTAAAATCAAGTCTCCTGGCTCATGGCCGTCCTGGCCGTCACCCCTATGGCCTATTATTCAATAGCATCTATAAAATTATTTCTAATGTGTTATTGTAATGAATTGCAGCTCCTTCGGTTTTTAGGATCCAGGTGAAAAACTTGATTATTTACTGAATTTGATTTTCAGTTCTGATAAGAAATCGATAACATTCATTATCAAATGAAAAAAGCATGTACCTGTTAAGAAATTAATTTATCTCCATGAAACTGTAGGCAGTTTTATTATTTTCTCCATTTCATGACTACATAAATTTCATATTAGTCTCAAAGAGCTGCTAAAAATATGAGCTTTGAGATTGCCAGCTGAAAATATATCCGGAAAGTATGAGGTTGGGGAAAATAAAGAGCTATTTTATATTTTATTGCACTACAGTCTATTCAGTTATGTTCTTAAACAAAAAGCAAAACCTTTCTTGAGTTTTTTCTATACTTAAAACACATCATTTAAAGTGAAGTGAAAAAGTGAAAGTGACCATTTTGTCATACATGAACACACCACAGCACTGCATGAGGACGGTACCGTGCTCAGGGTACCTTATAGGTTCCTAGTCTTGGGAATCGAACCGACGACTTTCTGATCGCCAGGCGAATGCCCTAACCCCCAGGCCACCAACTGCCCCAAAACACAGAACACATAATATATAATCCTGTGAACAGCAATGTGCTTTATTACGGTAATCAATCTTAGGTTTATTCTAAATAATAGAATAAACAGAATGATCACTATTGTTATTAATTATCCTAAATAATAAAATGAAAGAGCGAATGCACTGATGCATGTACTCATTAGATCCCGTCGATGACACTTATTTTGTGTTCACAGAGATACTAAATAACTGTAAACAGAAATGTAATCTTAATGGCTCGTTCTAGAAATGTTAGCATTAAAAATTAAATACATGCAGCTCAGGTACATGTTAAAGCTGTGGATGGAGTCTGGGTTGGGGAAATATTTTGCCAGTTTGAGCTTTAGACTTTCTCTCTCAGTTTAGTATTTTCTCAGTTAATAGCTCAGGGCAACAGTTACATCACAGTCTCTAAGGCGGGTTAATCCATGAGTTAATGTGTTTTAAATGACACAAAATGTAGTCATTTATTTGAAGAAGACGTTGAGGAGAAATCTTTTAACCCGACATTGACCTGCTTGGGTCACAGTGCAACATGAACAGATCTTTAAATAATGTGGAATGACATTATACACACCCAGATGGACTTCTCCTTATTCTGAAAATAAAAAAGTTCTTAAGACACTTTACAAATCAAAACCTGCAGTATTATGTTAAGCTTCTAAACTGTTATAGTCATTTTATGTGTACACATACAACCATAGCTCATAGTTTTGTGAGGGATAAATTGAGATTCCCTCTCATGCATGCTGACCCATGCAATGCCTAGGACTTATAGACTTACAGAGGCAGGCAGTAGTACTTCAAATCTGATACAGCAACCTTAGAACAAAAGTTTTCATGGGAAATAAATACTTATTTTTGCAAATGCAGAACCAAAACAAAAGTTGTCATCATCACCTATAAGTGAGTGAACGGTACTTCTTAGACGTTCAGTGACTGTATGAACCTTCAGTGACTGTGTTATATACTTATATAGTCAGAGATACTTTTGGACACTGTTTTTTGCATGAAAAGTGCTTCTGCACGAAATGGAAAAGTAGCTAGGGGTGGGGGTGAACACTAAAGTAGAATTCAGTATGTGGTCTTAAGTGGAAAAACTGGCAATCTCAAGAGGTCATCCCTCTTTCCGGAGGAGAAAAAAGGAGACCCCATGGTAGGTAGTGCTTCTGGTGGTCTTTGGTGAAGTCATTCACATAAGAAAGTTATTCTCCGGCGAAGTTCTCCTTTATAGAGATGTTCCCCTTCACTCTCACTCTCTCTCTCCCTTTTCTGCTATGCCTATACTCACAGCAGTTTAATGAAGTTAATGGAAAAGCACTCATACCCAGCCCAAACAAGCAAAACTTTGTTTTGCACTGAAGAATAGAAAGTTAATTTCTTCTCTTTCTCATGAAAACACTGTGTATTCGATATCATGGACTTACACAACTCATATTTCTGAGGGCATGGAAAAAAAATTGTGGAAAAGCATAGCATGTGTTATAATAAAAGGATTCCCACAAAGGTTAAATAATCTTAATGCTTGGCTTAAGTACCTGCATGAGCTTTATTATAATACATAATTATATCCACTCATATACACCCCCCACACACAACATATCAATAATGTAACTGTAAATGAAACATTTATATTGCATTTTTTATTTTTTTATTTATTCTAATGTTAGATATTTTTACACATACACAATGGATGTGTAAACAACACATGCAGATGCACAAACCCCTTGTGTATACACACACACACACACACACACACACACACAAACACACACTGCGCACTCACACAGCCTTGATTATTCTTTCTGCGGGTGAAAAAAGATTTTCCCTATTTATGGTTTTCTTTTAAAATCTAATGCATATAACAGATCTTTATCGTGGACTGACTCTTGCTATTTTTGTTCATTTGCTAGAGTCATCAAGGCTTATAAGTGATGATGTACTGTTTAGGTATACAGTGTAGCTTCCTGCTATCTCTAGTTCTTCTGTTTATATAGCCTGTGACAAAGCAGAAGACTCTGATTTATTATGTGCCCTAACAACAAAATGATTTGCTTTGCACAGATACAGAAAAGCCTGCATGAGCGTATTATAGAGTTCACAATTAGAGATTTATATAAAATGATGAATGTCTCGACGGTTCACAAAGAAAACCTTCACTACTCTGTTCTGTAAACAGCTTATTAGTATAGGCTGCATTTAAGGAATAACCCCCAAACTAGCCATTTACTACAGACCCAGACATTAAACAAGCAGCCTCATTGTCTGTCATTGTGATTGCGGCAGTGGCAAAAGGACTCCATAAATGGAGAAGGCTTTCTTTCGCAAATCTGATCCTGGATTCATAAAGCATACTCATCCTTTCTGTTGCTGATATCTGGAGCCAGTAAATGTACACAAACTATAAATCCTGTCTCTTCACTCTCTGTTTATTGTTAGACACCACATTTTCCTCAAGTACTATTTTTCAGAGAGAAAGGGTCTAGCAGAATTATATTAACGTGTCCCACAGGCCCCAAAATACGAAGATCATTAGAGTATGATCTGTGACAAGTCATAATGCTAGAAAGGTCAGTTTTTTGAGAGCAGTTGAATTTGTTTACTTGCAGTTAAACATTTCAGTGAAAACGATTAAGTCGAAATGAGCTTTGTAGCTTTGACGACTGTAGTTTAAAATTTTCCATGAAAAACTAAATCATTCTCAGTATTTTTGTGGTGGTGGACAGAGGTGTATCAGTAATAATAATAAGAAGAAGAAGAGGAAGAAGAAGAAGAAGAAGAAGAAGAAGAAGAAGAAGAAGAAGAAGAAGAAGAAGAAGAAGAAGAAGAAGAAGGAGAAGAAGAAGAAGGAGAAGAAGAAGAAGAAGAAGAAGAAGAAGAAGAAGAAGAAGAAGAAGAGTCATCATTAGTAATGGTATGGTAATAGTGGGCTATCAGTATAAGGAGAAGAATGATAATAATAATGTATTATTTTTATTGTTGTTACTGCAGATAACTCTCTACTAACAAGTCAATAATATTGATAAAGTCTGTGGTGAGAATAAAAGCAAAACTTTTATTTACATTTTCAGTGCAAATAGATAATATATATTCCTCAACTTTAAGATAACCTTTAACATAAAAATACCCAAAACTGGTTCTGGGGAATATTCACAACAATAAGTGATTTTTCCCTCGTAAAAATGAGCGTGTGAATGCCAGGTGAACATTAATAGCCAGGAGGAAGTGGACTTCTCGGGATGGGACAAGTGAATTGTTCTCTCTCCGTTATTCATGGCATGGAACTTAGTGGTCATAAGCATTCTGAACTGTTTGGACTGAGTTCGGGTTCATAACACCACTTGACTGAGTTCAGGTTGATGACAGCATTTGCGATGGTGCGGGCGTCTCTGTGGCTGGGATGTTCGTGGCCGTCGTTTCGTCCGTGTTTAAGGAAAGTGGACCAGCCGTGATGACGCTGGATTTACTCAGTTCAGAAAGGGTTCCGTCTCGTTTGTCTTCGACTTCGTCCTCCAGCTCATACTCGCTGGGTTCGCTCTCTCCCTCGGAATCCTCGGGTGTTTTCTGCTCAGCTTCGGCCGCTGGCTTGTCTGCCTGTTCCTTTTCTTTGTCCTTTTGCGCTTGGGCCTCCTTGGAATGTCTCCATTTCATTCGGCGATTCTGGAACCACACTTTGACCTAAATATACACGCAGGGTTAAGCACACTGCTTTACAAAGTAAACATACATGTTTTAACTAATCTTATTACTGCATTTGGGTGAGAATTGTTAGTTTTATCCAAATATGAGCAGCCCGTGTGCTCTGGTCAAACTGGGCTATTTACTATTTTACTCATTTAGAGGTAATCGAAGAAACAGAAAGCTAAACACACAACAATCAGGGATTTCTGTGTTTGTTCGGTAAATGAAAGTTATCAGGCACATTTCTGACTGAAATATCTAGCGCTATGTTTTTTTCCCAAGTTGTCTATAAACGTCCAAAACCAAATCATGTAACGCAGGATGAAAAGAAGACACTGTTATGACCTTTCATCGTTTACAATAATTGACTTTAACTTCCCTAGGAATCTCCATTTCGCAACTTCAAGAACTGTCCTTTGCCTTCTTTTTATTGATGCGTCATATGGTTCTTTCCTGACTTTTGTCCTTACCTCAGCTTTAATCTCCATTAAACACACGGAAAAGATATTTGTGCGAATTTACATAAGTATATTGTATACCGTGGATAGTACCCGCCTCATGCCTCAACAGTCAAAAGGGTATTAATGCAAAGAGTGTTTAATATTTATATTTGTGTACGTAGAGGTGCACCTAGCCATCCGTGCGCCTTATCCAACATGTAAATGTTTATGCTACTGTTTCAAATGCATTGGTCAATTGCATGTGAATGAAACGTGGCATCACAGCAGTAGGTTTACTCGTTTTAGCAAGACGTTTAGCGCTTGCAGCGGCCTGACCTGTCTTAATTGTGTAAATTCAGACCATATTTTTATTGGCCAAACATAACCAAGCAAACACCAAGCTGAAGTCCACTGACAATCATGTCCATTCCTACAACCCACCTGTGCATCTGTGAGGCCCAGCATCGCTGCCAGCTGTTTCCGATCTGGTTTCGTGACATATTTCTGTATCTCAAACCGTTTCTCGAGTCCCTTTCTCTGTAGATTGGAAAACACAGCTCTGGACCATGACCTTTTTCTTTTGTAGGTCTGTGGCATCGTGTCCTTGGTGAGGACTGCGTATGGCCCTAATGGAGGGAAGAGAAAACATTAAAGTGGTATGAGCTGCCGGTGTCGAGACGCTTAAGCGTTTGTAATTACTATATGTTGGTTATTCATTTGTACTTAATTTAAATGTGCAAAACTCGTTGGCCACAAGTCGCTTAAAACAGCATAAAGATCTATAGGCCGTACACGATGCTTCTTACTTTAACTGCAAAGTTGTTAATGTGAATAATATTTCTTTGTAGATTTGGTTAGGAGGGGGGATTGCTACAGCACCTGGGAAAGTATCCTGGTACTGATGCTGCCCTGGTTGCCTGGAGGCACTGCCTATGGAGCCCATCATGGAAGAGGCATCGCTCATCCCCGGGTCTAAGGATGCGAAGTACTGGCTCGCGGTCGGCTGTACAGTAATGTGGCCTGCTGACTGGCGCGTGGAGCTAACAATGGACGTGAGATCTGTTACAAGACGAAACAAATCAATATATATATA
>JBBPDE010000155.1:12792467-12805203 GCA_037974605.1 Nannopetersius ansorgii | reverse complement strand
GTGCGTGCGTGTGTGTCTGTCGGACATTATAAACTGAATTTTCCGAATATCTTCAATTATATTGCAGTGCCAATAGTTCACCATTAGTTACTACTAGGGTTAAGTCTAGGCATAATCTGGGCCAAGGGAACTGATCAGAACTACAGTTAGTGTTAAACTGTAAAATAAACAATTAATGAGCACTGATATATTTATTTGTTTTGTTTATTATTCATTAAATGCCGCTAAATGTTTCAAGTAGCATTATGCAGCAAAAACGCTGTCGCGGTCAACATCATTCTCCAGCCTCCAGCGCAATCTGAACTTCTAGTTTAGATCCAGTTTTGAAAGATTACTCTAAAATTCCCTGACGTTTAAAAAAGGCATGGACACTTAAATGTAGCATTTTTTGTGTAATCATTTTAGTATGGCGTGCAGGTAACGGACACATCATCAATAATTTCCCTCATGTCCAGTAATAACCCGAACGTCTTACCTCTTAGTGAAGATGATTCTTTAGATTTCGACTCGAATTCTTTAGATAATATCCGATCGATGCCGAACTTGAGATCTTTGCTGGACAGTGGTGGTGCTGAATGTGAGTTTAGGGTTGTTCTAGCCACAGAGGTCAAGTGTAGTCCGTGCCTGTGGTAAGCAGTGGCAGTGTTCACCCTCGCTCCGAACACGGCTGCTTCCGGGGCTAGCGGGGCCGGCCGGAGCGGAGATCCAGAAGTAAGGACCTGAGCCCGGGTGCCCATGTGGGTCATAAGCGCCGATGCGCCAGGAATGTTCTCGGCGTCTCCAACATGCAGTATATCAGCGATACAAAACGACGGCTTTTTCATTGTATCCACCGGGAAGGCACCCGAACAGTAGGCAGACCAAAGGCTGAAACTGGACGCGTAGAAGGGATTCAGTCCGGTCGTGTACATCCTCTTCTCTTTTTTCGCTGGTGTCTTCTTTTTGAAGAAATAAAAATAATCGACTCACGGTATTAAGTACGTGTAGTAACTTTAAGTGAACTACTTTAAGAGGTACCTATCTTTCACGAAGCGACAGAAATGTTCTAATTAAGTATGGAAACTCCAGCCTGCGGTCAAAGAAGTTCTATGCAACAGTGTGTCCTCAGATTGGCTTATGCTTAACCAATGGAAGTTCAGATATAGACTGTCTTCTAGATACTACAGTAGGTTCACGTGTTGATTGGCTCATGTTTAGCCAATAGAACTCCAGCAAACGGCCTCACACGCTTTGGATGCAATAAAGAAAGAACTATCCATTAAAGATTAAATTGACCTCAAAATCATCCGCGGATGAATGTCAGTCACTGTCGTAATTTTGTCCAGGTCTGCCATTAATGCAACGCTAACAATTCTCTTTTCAGTTACATTAATTTAGGCAAGTCAGCTCCGTGTCAGATCAAACAGATAAAAAAGCCGAACAGCATCAAGTATCAATTAGTGTTGTGCTTAAGAATTTACCATTAAAATTGTTAGATTAATGAAAGGTCAGTCCGATGCATTACTAGTGTATGCTTAAAACCAAACTATGAATTGTTGGTTTTGACTTTTTGATTACATAAACAACCCGAGCCGTGGGGAATGAATAGGGAAATACGTTGGGATGTGTTGGGAGATATTATATATGATTACCTTTTAAAATCAATTAAAAATATTTATTGTTGTTCTAACAAGGCAGTGCGTTGCTTTGGCTCCCTGTTGACTCGTAGTGAGATGAGGAAACATGAGTGTCTCGATGCAGGTCATCCTGTTTTTAATGGGCTCTGATTCAAGCCTAAATGAGCGGATATTCCTGCTAGATTTATCCCAAAATAGAAGATGGTTCGGTATTTTAGGATACAGCAGAGGTCCTTATTTCCTCAGGGGCGGGGAGGGGGATTCTGTATAATGACTGTTAGCACTTCCTTTTTTCAATATTTGTGCAACTTTATCTCAACCTGCAAGTTGCATGGTGACGCAAATCCGTCCCTATGCTTATAATAAACAGAGGAAATCTATTCTCTACCTAAACGAAAACACAGAATTAACTTCAGAGGCGATACCTCATCCAAAAGTGCAAATGCATTCCATCACTCTCTTTTAATTGGACAATAACTCAAAAACTAATAATAATAATAATAATAATAATAATAATAATAATAATAATAATAATAATAATAATAATAATAAACTATCATCAAGATTTCCAAATCTCCCAAAATGGCGCTTTCCATTTTTTTACACAATTCTTTTAATCAATAAATTAGTATCAGTAAATTAAATGCTAACAATAATTTACTGTACAGAAGTTGGCCGATAATTCATTCAATTAATCAATAAAATAAATATTCCTATTCGATCCTTGACATTTTAATTGGATAGATTTGCTGCATTGCATGTCACATTTAAAATTGTGATAACAGATGGATTTATTCTGAAGTGTTTTAAAAAATATTTGTGGGTCATTATGCCTGATTCATTGCCGGAAAGCTACACGACCCTGACTGCCTCCTACCGCGCTGTTTTCGAGTGACACTTTTCCGGGTTAAATTTAGAGATGAAATGTAAGGTTCGCCCTAGATCGAGCAGTCAAAACAATCCAGGGAAGAGGATGTGGGAGACGCACCGAGCCTGAGCACGCACTGCAGGCCAGGTGCGCACTGACACAAGCTCTGGCCACAGCTTTCTGTAAAGGAACGAAGGTTAAATACTTAAGGGATACATTTTAAGCCATAGATTTAAATAAAAAACAGAAGAAATAAATATTACCTAATGTTCTGTTCTACTATTGTTCTTCATTCAATGTCTATCTTTGTCTGATTGGGCCACCAGAGCCTTTAAAGTCTCATACAGGCCTAAAAACTAAATAAATATTGATATTTACATGCCAGTTTATTTTGTCCCTTTTTTCTAAATGTGTTTTCTTAGTTGTTTATGTTAGCATCTGTAGTTTATTTATTTAATTAATTTTCATTAAACGACAATGTCTCATGATTTGACTGAATTTCACATAATGATCTCTCCTTCTCTCTTTGACTGCTTTCTGCATTCAAGGCACGATTTTACGAACATGCTTTCATCTACAAGCTTTGGAAGAACGATTAAGCAATGCTTAAACTGACGTGAAGATAACTCATCAGAACATAAACTTGTCCTTCGGTGATTCGAATCATCCGAATTATGTCCAGGGATCCCGAAAAAAGTCCATTACTATTTTTGGGACTGTTTTCCTCAGGAAGGAACTTTGACGGATTTAATGGGAACGGACTATTGTATCCAGGCCTTCTGTGTGGCACAGAGCCACCATTTAAAAAGACTAATGAGCTCAGTATTTATCTTCCCCCATGCGATGTTTTCCTACATATTTTCAGTATTAATTCATAGTAAGGCTACGTTTTAAACACATCAAACAGACCAATTTAAAAATATAGTATCAGCTTATGCCATTATCTTTTATTACGGTATTACCGCTATAATATTTTTTTTTAAAAAACGCTATATGTATAAGATAAGAAGCGTACATACGTGTAGTGGTCCGTGTAATTTTTAATAATATGTTTATTGTACATTTTAGAGAAGTTCTGGTGGCACTTTGTATAATTATTGGACTTCTGAATTGAACATTTGGATTTACCCCCCGTAATATGCTCACATATTAAATAGCAATTAAGATTTTATTCGCCACACCTGCGCATCTTACTTTTTGAACAAGCACCTTTTCAAAGACTTCTGCGGAAATCAAGTGTCCTGTCATCTTTGGCATCAGTCAAAAAAAAATTGTTTTTGTTTGTCCATCATTGACAAGAGGTTAACACATACCTGTTATATTTAGCAGAATTTTCTTAATAAAAGATATATTTTATATATATTATTAATTTTACATCTATGAATGGGTTCATCTTATGGAGTGGTTTTCAATTCCAGTCCTTAGGGCCCACAGCCCTGCGAATTGTCAGGCATACATTGCAATCAATACATTTCATCCGGCTCAGAAAAAGCTTGCCAGTCGCCTCGTGAGTTCGGTCAGATGTGTTGATGCAGGCAGTAACTGAAGCGCTGGGATTGTGCAGAGCAGTGGGTCCAGACCTGGGACTGAATGCTATGCTATAGATGACCTGTTTCTATCTTACCTAATGTCTGTGTACTGTCATCAGTTTTTTTCATTGCATTGAAAAATAAATGAACCTATAAGGTTGTTTGGCATTCATTTTTGAGACAACAACATCCATATGTGCCATTTACCTGGACTAGATTTAAATGTATATTGTAATTAATACAGGTTTACTGATTTCTAATATTTATGGGTATTCAGAGCCCTCTCTGCTGACCTGCTGCTGGGTTATGGGTGGGTTATCTGGGCTGAAACCTCCAGTTGACACATGATCATCAGATTCTGATGATGGCAAAGTTTTAGGAACCTATGGGGACTGCTGCTTTCATATGTAGCTCTAGGCCCCACAATGACTAAACGGAGACATCCTGAACGCTCCATTCAAACAGCATCAGCAATGCCCTAACCACTCGGGCACCAGCTGAAGGGTATGTCGGATCTCGGATCTCTTATTTTAAAAGGCTTCATTCATTCATTAAAAAATGCAAAAAAAAAAAAAAAATGCAGAAAATGCATCCACTTATTGTTTTTAGTACAAATAGGTTTACACAGTACATGGTGAAATTAAAGAACGTTCTTCCAGGACCATGGTGCAACCCAAAACGAAAAACAGAACTATACAAGACAGTATAGGTGCAGACAGAACAAAACACAGAGAGCGAAGAGCCCAGGAAAGAGTGTGAGAAAAACACGAGCAACTAAACAACAGGACAAGACTGAATACTTTGAATGGATACTATATTATGGCAGATCCTAGGAGCAGAGTCACTAGGTGTGCAAAAATGAAGAACAAAGGTACATATCAATGCTTTATTAGCCCAAATGTAAATATGTACATGATTATGCAATAACTCTGCCTGGAGGTTACTGTTAAAATAGCATTTTTTCTTTGAGCCTCAGCTGATGTGGTTTACATTTGCAGCGCGCTCCCATTTCGCGCTGAAGAGAAACGTTTTCCTAATCTGGAGACACGACAGAGATGATGAATGGACCTGAGAGAGAAGTACAACTGTAGTCCAAAATCCCACAATGCTCGCACACATATTAAGTGTCATGGGGCACACATTATGTCTATAAAATACTCTAGAAAAATTTAGAGTCTTATATAGTAAATGTCTTCATGGGCTAGCGCAACATGCTCTATGAGTAAATATGTGTTATCCCGTGTAGAAGTGCGTTGGGGGATGTTTTACAGTGTTGTCCATTCAACACATAAGTAGTCGAGAACACGATACACCATAAGAAAACGGTGTACAATGTCTCAATGAGATAGAGTATGTTTTCAGACACCCACATAAAAAAGCTGTTTATCAAAATAGTGCACATTCTGACAAGTATCCAGGCCAGTGCACAATGAGTTAAAACGAAACTCAAGAGAGATAAATAAGAGCTGGACTAATGGAAACGCGTAAAGGTCATAATAACAAACCATTAGTGTTTCTGCTCGTAGCGTCCTGGCAGTGGGCCCGCTCCAGAGGAGCTGCAGGCGAACTCGCGCTCAGGCCTTCCTCGTTCCTGCCAAGCTCCTTAGGCTCCTCTCTGTTAACGCGCAATGATCGATCGCGCGCTTGTTTACTGCGAACTATCAGCAGTGAAGCAAAGCAGAACCTTCTTGGAGCTCTGGAAGCATTAACTGCTGCTCAAAAAGGCAAAGCCGTTATTAATTGGAGCAATAAGACGGCCTTAAGGAAGGAAGCAAACGAAGAAGTTGAAGAGAGGACAAAACATGACACCAAAACATTTTTTGCAATGTGTATGCGGCCAAATCATCAAACCCTTAATACAGAACTGGGATGACAGTTCGTTTGAACTGAAAATGTATAAAAAACTGAGTATGTCGCATTTAATCATGTTCTATTATATACCATATATGGGGAACCTGGAACTATATCTGCAGTTGAGGCAGACGTACTTGTTGGGCTTGTTTATAACCTTTTACATGTGTACGAATATGTTCTTTTGTGCATGACTAATTCATCACTCTTTATTGTAGTCGAGTTACATTTCATACAGATTTGTATTTTATTACAGGGCAAGATTCACTCACTGCAGTCGTTAAATAAGGATTGATCAGAAGTTTCAGCTATACGCTTATTTGTTAGACATTACACACTTTTTACTGCTTTAACGAACCTGTAACATAGTTTTGAATAATATTTGCATTTTAGTAAAAAACTGACACTTGTAACAAGTATTAATAGGACCCAATAGGAGACAATAGGAGCTTTCAGCCAGCCCCCAACACTTTCTTTCTAGTTACATCGTATATGCAAAGCACGAATAAGAAAAAAGCGGCAAAATATTAAATGGCAGAACTGTAGATAGATAAAGGTGGCAAGCGTATGATACAAATGTTTAGGGCACTTACCCTGTAAAAGGTGATGTAACATTTTAAGCACACAGATTGAATTTTGCTTTCATTGAATTTCAAATGGCTTGTTAAAAGAGCAACGATATGTTCTACTGTTAACGTATGTTAAACAAATATAAGAAGAGTGACGCGATGTTGCCCTCTAGCGCCAAAACCATACCGTGGGGCTGAGTGTAACAGCGATTTCTGGCTCATTAACTATCCGAAAGGCTGTGACTAGACGCCACTGAATAAATAAAGATATAAATATTTTACCATTCAACAAAATAAGCTCTGTGTGCTGATGGTCCAGAAAGTGACCCTGACCTAAATCCCAATATGAAGACATATCATTGGGAGCAATTCAGTGAGGAATCCAAATACATTCATGCAGCAATATTCCCATAATTCAAGTCGCATTTTCAGATGCACTTGAATGTATTCCAGATAATAATATGTTTGTTAGAATCTTGTCTGAAGTCTCAAAAGAGGCATATGGCTAAATATGCACTTCCATGAATGTGTCCTTTGGAAAATATAATTCTGCCCACCCTTTAAACACTATCGTTCATATTTTTTCTGACTGCTAATAAAATGTATGTGAAAACCGGAAAAAGCTATTGTGCCACAGACTGGCAAGTGTGTTTTGTGATATAAACAAAAAAAACACCTGGGCAAAATAGGAAAAAACATAAGAACTAAATAGGACAGTTTTAACCTGTGTGCGCAACCAGCGATTATGAAGTACCACTCACGAGGCCCTTGCAAATGCAGGATACATGCTACAGTAGCAATGCAAATGACAAAAAAGAGAACTTAAAAATAGTACTGGTACATTTGATCATGTAACACTATTTGTATTTCTTCAATTATCATTTTTAATAATACATGATTGCATAAAGACTCAAGCCAGCAGTCGCTTTGTTATTCACAATGTTCTGGAATAACAGGAGGGTATATTCAATGTAATCATGGTTTTATAACTGAAACAGTTTTTTGCTTACTGTTTTCCGAGTGTGAGAAGAAATTGTGGCATCTGAATTAATGTTACAATGTTATTTCAAGCATGAAGCAGTGATTTATGTGGTCCACCCACCTGTTATGTTGCTCTACCTCCACTTCCCTATGAGGTTTAGAAAGGTCTGGTTGAAACTTTCACAGCCCCACCCCTTGGGGATTGTAGCGTGGTGTGTTAGATGTATGCCTGCTTTAAAACGCCCACAACTAGATCACAACCTTTGTGCCCTGACCTTTGGCCAGTAGAACCATGTCCCCTGTGGCCCAGCAGGGTCTCGACCTGATTCTGGGGAAGAATAATCTGATATGAGGACCACTAGCCCAGAAACTGGAATTCCAACCCCAACAGACGGGTCCCTCCACTGTCCCAACTAGCATTTCATCTGCCGTAGGTGGCTGCGAATCATAGAGGATGAATTCTATGTTGCTTATATGTTGATGCATTTAATATTTACCGTTTATTAGACCAGTCGTCTCTCGTCTGTAGGCTGATGGTGTTCAAAACCGATGAAAATAGTTTAATAATCATCAAAAAATGCTGAGTTAACTCACTATTATATCATTATTAGCGACTAAAGCAGAATACAAACATGCCAAAGCAGCACTGAGATGCAGTGCGGACAATTAGCAAGCGGGACCTTAATGCGCTCCTGAGTGGCTTTGGGCCTGATTTCAAACCACAGTAGATTCACACTTTACAAAGTGTGAGTAGAAATGTCAACATTATGAGGAGGTAAATGCATTATGAGGAGGTTTATAAATGTATTTAATTGCAGACAGTGTTTATACTGTCTGCAATTTAATACATGTAAGTAAATGTAAGATTTCTCATACATATGTATACATACACACACACACACTACTTGGACAAAATAATTAGGAAAAACCTCTTAATTATTAACTTCAGGTGGCCCCTGGTATGACCATGCCCCATTCCCACAAAAACATGCCAAAATCTTGGGGATTGCACGGTTTTACGCAAAATTAAATAAATCGTTTAAAAGTAGTATATGGCACACTTTTATTTTAAAAGTATTGTTATATGAACAAAAGTGCAACATTTGGTTTGCAAACACTTTAAACCAAGAGTCTCAAACCTGCCCAGAAAGGTTGGAGACCCCTGCTTTAAACTAATAAAAGGTGATTTTAACAGCAGTGTTCCCTTTAATACAGTTACACAGCTGCAGTGCAAATATTTCTACTGTATTAAACATGTATTCAATTCAGTTATAAACACAAGGCTATTTGCCCCACCAGGGCACGGGGGAGCTGCAAAGAGGGACCAACTCCAACTGAAAGTCTATGTATCTGACTGCAGTGTCATTAAAGTCCCTGCTGGTATAATGGCGCCTCAATTCTTTTGCCCATATAATATAGACAAAAGTAATAGAACACATAACCCCCAGTCAAAGCCAAAGCTCATGAGCACAAAAAACAACAAACTTTCAAAATAAATAGATTTTTGAAAAACTGCGTTAATAACTGTCAGTGTTAAGTAAATAATGCATTAATTTGGTAACGCATTAACGTGCCCAGCCCTAATGTGTTACATTCCAAGAGCCCCCCCCCCCCACACACACACACATAGTGAAAAATTGCGTTGTTGTGTTTTGGTAAAACAAATGCCTAAACTCAAAATATGCCCCCTCTCCAGATGGGGAGATTGAAGGCACCCCCTTTGATTGCCCCAATTCATGTGCCCCAAAAGACCATAGGGCAGAGATGAACGACCAGACACCCCGTCTCTACACACACATTCCAGCACACACACACACACACACACACACACACCTACACACTCACTCACAGAGATCTGTGACTTGTTTTAAGTGAGTTCTGTGTTAAATTATTACTTGTCTTCTATTATTCATTTCTTATTATTTTGTTTCCAAATGAATTACTATCCTGTGCAACCCCAAAGAGTAAACTCCTCTCATATGAAGTCCAGATCATGTGCTGTATCAGACATCATTTCAAAGTTTGTAGGTTTGTCAGGTTTGATGTTTAAATGATGGCAGGTAATTGTTACACAAACATTTTGTTTGAAACGCACCATTAATGTGTTAATTGGGATGTGGCCAGGGAAAACCAAGAAATGCCTGATCTTGACTCAGAACTTCAGGATTCAAGTGTTGCAAGAACTCAGAATTGGTTGGTTTCCACGAGAGAAGTTATAAGAAGCATGATCCATGTATTGTGAAAGTCTGTTTTGTGATTACGGAGAAATCAGAACATCTATCCGTGGATTAGGCCATAGTTGGTAAAGCTGATTCATTTGATGGGTCATGTTTGGTATTTATGTAAAGCTCTGGACATCACCATCACCACGCTGCTAGTCTCAGTACCAAATCATGAATTGTGTGAATAGTATGAACTTTATTCTGGCAATGAGAAGTTCCACAGCTCCTTTTCCCTTGAGCTCTGAGTGCCCCAAAGGAGGGAGACCCCACTTTTTACCAAACCTGGCCTCATGATTGGCTAGTGACAACGATGTGGGCTCAGGAGCCCCCCACCCTCCGATGCTCTGTGGGGCCGTAACAGGTTTCAGCTACAGGGCACTTTGAGCAGTAACAAAGAGCTGCTGAGGAGCAGGGAGCAGAAGGACATCAGCAGTAGCAAGGAGAACATCCAGGAGCAGAAGGAAGGAACAAGCTTCACACTCCAGCTTCAAGAAAGCTCCAACATCCCTCAGCAACCAAGAACCCTGAACTGAAACCTCAAGAAAGCTCCACTGCTCCATTCATTCACCAGGAACTTTCTCAAGAACCCTGAACACTCAAGAACTGCAACATCATCTTCAGCTTCAAAACGGCACCAAACTTCTGAACAACTTCTTCATCCTCTGAGCTCCCAGATCAAGACTCTGACAAGACTCTGATTCTCATAAGACTCCAAATCAATAAGTATACAGTTCTTCTAAATTTGATGACTTGGTGCAAGGTGTACTAAAGTGTGTCCAATATGTAGGAATCAGCTTAGGCGTAACACAACTGTATTCACTAATTGATTAATTATTGATTATTAATTTATTAATTATTTATTAATAATGGGTCTTATCTCAAGCAGAGAAGCTGGAGCCTTTGATGATAAATGATGAAGGTGCAAGCTTGGTCTTGAAGTTTTAAATGATGAAGTTGCAGAGATGAATCTCGAATAGTTTCAGGTGATGAAGCAGAGTGGCTTGAGTTCAGTCCGGCAGTGAAGCTCAGCTCATATGTTCTTGGAGTATCCCAGGTCCGGCTCGGCTTAGACCCAAGCAGTGGAGTGGACAGCTGGTCTTGAAACCTTGCTCTGGTCTGGCTTAGCTTGGATGACCCACAGAGAATGGCCAATCACAAGATTGGTCAAAGGGGGGTCTCCCTCCCTTGGGCCCTCGGAGCTCAAGGAAAAGGCCACTTTATGACTTCTGTGAAATGAAAAGCTCCCTTTTGATAGAAAAGTTTCATAACTTTTGTACAGTTCATAATTGTGACTTGAGACTTGTAACTTGATTTGTGGTCAACAGTGGTTTGTAAGAAGTCCAAACATATGCTTTACTTTCAACAGCATTTCACAGATTATAGCTTAATTTACAGATACAGTCTGATCTACTCACAATCATTCAATAACACCAATTTCAAAATTGGTATGAACATCATGTTGTTACAATTCCCCTTTACCTAATCAACCTATTCCAATCCTATACATGCCAGACATATATGTTTTCCGTTAAAATCAATAAAATCTCTGTGTTCCTAAACATAGGCCTGAATGTTATACAGAACACATTAACAGTATGGTTTTTAAGTCAAATGGACACTATGAAACATCACCAGTTTTTATTGGGGATTAGTTTAAGACCAACACGAATTGTCACAAATGTTAGGATTTTCTATCTGAGCAGCAAACACTCTTAGCTGTATATTGTAAACCCACGGTCAGCGGCCACTAGAGGCCACTATTGTTTAAGTTTCTGTTTAATGACTTAAGTTGACACACCTGAGCTGATGACTGTCACAGCTGTTTTGTGTTTAGTTAAGAGAGTTTCCTTTGTTGTATTTAAGTTCCACTTCTGTTCACCATCATGTTACCCTGTGTTGTGCTCATCTTCGGTTTGATTTCATGTAAGAGTATCAGCCATTGTGCCTTGTTTTGTTTTCAGTATTACTAATAAAGAGAACCAGAGAATGGAAGTCTGCAAGTTAGGTCTGTCAACCTACAACCTGCCTGCTATCAAATGGCCGTCCAGAGCGTGCCCCGGAATAAGTTCTGGCAACCTCTTGACCGGGGTTCCAAAATAAACCACCATTGCTCTGGACACGAAGCTGCCAGCCGTCCCAGAATCTCCTAAAGCAAGAACAGGGAAAGCACGGTTATTCACATATATTACACTTTCATTTTACAGAGCTGTGTGGAAGAAGTGGCAGAGAGAGTCAGTGAGGACCCGACTTTGGGTACCAGCAGTGGCGGCTTTAGGCATGGGCGAACGGGGCCGCCGCCCGGGGCGGCATTTTTTCATGACACGTGGGGCAGTGATGGGAATAACGGCGTTACTGAAAAAAAAGTAATTTTTCAGTAAGGGGTAATCTACCCAATTACTGTTTCCATCGTTACAACGCCGTTACCGTTACTGTCAATAACGTGCGGCGCGTTTCTGTAATTAAGCTCTTCATCCGACCCAGCTCTCAGCCACAGCAAAGCTTTTTTCTGTTCTTTGGTGAGGGCGAGACAACCGCATAAGGGATGCTGATTGGCTAAGGTGAAGTCAAATTTCATGGTAAGCCAATCAGAGGCAGAGGTGGGCGGGTGTTTACACAAACACACACGCAGCTGTATATTGTATATTGTATATTGTAGAATCACGTGGGTGGCACGGGATGGATGCGTGGGTTTTGGCGGGCAGATGGGGTGAACTTGGGGGCGACGCGCCGCCTGGGTCCGTCGCCATAGCAACTGGCGGGTTTTCGGGTGGTGTATATAAGGGGAGGGGCGGTGCTAGCGAGGGAGTTGGTGTTGGGAGTTGGTTGAGAGTGTGTTGGAGGAGAGAACAAAAATAAAAAACGAAAGAAAATGGATTTTGCGCCTCTGGTGTCTACTGTCTCTGCTGCTCGTCACAATATGTTAAATGTACATTATGTCCTGGAAATAAGTCTTTATCCGCGTCGGTAACGATCAGCTCTACTCTGATGCAGCGCCTCTCAGCGGCTCACGCTTCATCAGAACTAGTGACAGAGAACCTGGATGTGGATATCAGCCCAAACCCAGCTGCGGCTAATGTGAGCTCCGCTAACGAAGGAGGAG
>JBBPDE010000155.1:12779166-12792367 GCA_037974605.1 Nannopetersius ansorgii | reverse complement strand
TCTGATCAACACTCTCCTGGACCCGTGAGGCTGCTTTATTCTTTAATAAACTAGAAAAGCTGCATTTCTCCGACTGCGTTTGATTTTTGGATTTATATTTTAGAATTATGTTTTTATTCAAGTTTTAGCTTCAACACCCTCAGCTGCTACACAGAGATGGAACAGTACCAATTTTCATACTACACACATACTTCAAACCTCACTCAGACAGATTAGTACATAGATTTTTAGTCTGAAATGTAATACAGAATAACACAGTTAGAGTTGGTAAGTGCATAGGTTAATCCTATATTTCCACTACAAATCTGCTCACTGCTGAACCTGCACCAGATAATAAGATACAAATTCATTTAGAAAGAATCTATCCATTTTCTTCCTGGAATGGTTGGAAACTGTATTGTACTGCCGAACATTCCGCAGGATTGAACTCAGCTTAATACTTTACCCTTAAATAAAATGTAAAGGTATTGTACACTGAACTCCTGCAGTGCTAGAATGTAAAATACCAATATTAACCCTATGTAGACTCTACTGTAATTCAAACACGTTCATAAAATACAGTAAATTACTAAATACAGTAATAAATGTATTTAACTTACAGTAATAAAAATACAGGGCTTTAAGAATAACAACAAAAAGAAATCTGGGGCCGTATTACAGAAACCTCCTAACTTGAAAATCCTACCTTAACTGTGTAGTAACCATGGTAACGGCAGTTTAGGATCTTATTTAGGAAAAAAGCCATTACAGAACAGCCGTTCCTGTCAAATTTCCTTAAATTAAGAAACCTGTATTACAGAAGCATCCTAACCTCAAAAATCTTAAATAATAAACTAATTTTAGGATAACCCTTCCATAGTCCAGACTGTCGCCAGCGAATTATTTAGGTTATGGGTAATTTGACATGTCAGCACAGGGCTCTCCTGGTTGTGGTACAATTAACAAATGCACTTTGTTTTTTTGGTAATGGCGATTTTCAGAGCAAAGTGTGTGACTGCGTGTGTGTGTGAGTGTGTTTGTCCCTATACTTTTGTCAACAAAGTTTTCCATGAAAGCTTTCCCAATACTTTTGGTCACATTGGCCAGTTCATCTTGCATAAAGTTCAACAGTGCACAACAGTGTTTAATATCCATATTTTGAAGATAGTAATGAAGATACTCTGACGATACAATGTTAAGGACTGTAACCTCGTACAGTTACAGTAACAGCAGGTAACAGTTACCACAGGGGCTGTATTACAGAAACTTCCTTTCTTAAGTATAAAGTTAAGAGGACGATTTAAGATTGTTTTTTTTAGGATTTAAAACTTTTTTCTTTTTTTTTTTCAGTTTAGTATTACAGAAGCAAATCCAAACTGTATTTAGGAATCCTATCTTATCTCGAGTTAGGAATCCTGAATAAGCTATCTAACATTGGTAATCGACTTTTATGTCTGTTACCTAGCAACTAACGCAACACATCATCTCCCGAAGTCACTGTTACCTGCTGCCACTGTAAACAAGGCTCCAGTCCGTAACACTGTATTGCCAGAGTATCTTCGCTACTTTCTTCAAAATATGGATGTTAAAGTTAGGAGAGTTTATTTAAGATTTTTTGAGGTTAGGATGCTTCTGTAATGCACTTTTCTTATTTCAAGTTAGGAGAGGAAAATTGACTCAGGAACAGCTGTTCTGTAATGGCTTTTTTCCTAAATAAGATCCTAAACTTTGTGAAGAAGTGCACTAAGTTTCATGGAAAGGGTGAATGTCTGCACTTGAATTCTGTAATGCACCTGTTATCTCATCAAGTCATGGTTGTTGCATCTGCAGCGGGCACAACTCTTTTGGTGATTTAAAACATTTCATTTTTAAATATCTGAAACAATGCAATCTCTTGACTGTGTGTCCAGGTTGGAGTGGGTGGAGATCATTGAGCCTCGCACGCGGGAGCGGATGTACGCCAACCTACTGACAGGCGAGTGTGTGTGGGACGCCCCGGTAGGTGTGCGAATCAAGCGCAGTGGCCAGGACCAGTGGTGGGAGCTGTTCGATTCAAACACATCGCGCTTCTATTACTACAATGCCTCCACCCAGCGCACTGTGTGGCACCGCCCACACGGCTGTGACATCATCCCCCTCGCCAAACTTCAGACTCTCAAGCAGAACACAGACTCACCTCCACCTGTCACCACGACGATCAGTGCCTCGGCCGACAGCAGCCCAGCCCGTAGTGCTGTCAGCACAACATCGTCGCAAGAGCAAGAGGAAAAAACAGAACCCAGGGAGGAAGGAGAGAGGTGAGGGGGGTATTTACCTCACAGAAGAAGGAAAAGGGTTCTGCATGAAACGTATGTGCTAGGGCTGCATATTACAGGCCAACTCCCCTTTTATGTGAAATGACTTGGCAATAATAACAATATTTATTGTTCATTTACTGACCACAACGAGACCTTTATGAATGTACCTGAACTTGGACTGTGACTTCTGAGATGAGCAGTTCTGTTGTTTTTTGCCAGATTAATTGCACACTTTCTTGGCATGCATGGACAGAATAAACTGTAATTTGTTTGTTCATTTCCATATTGCATACTTAATATGGCATTAGGTAATGACAGGAATATCGTAAGGTATATTGCAGGCCCAATATAGACACATGTATGACGTTCTTTGTAATAAAAACATGACCAGTCATGTACTCCTGCACACACCATCTATGAATTGGACCATATTCTTGCCTAGGTCTATTATAGGGTGAGCCAAAGCTGAGCCATGGCTGATAGTACTTCAAGCTGGACTTCAGCTGGACTTCATATAGAAGTTGAATGAAGAAAAACCTGACCAGTTGAATTCCCAATGCAGAACTGAGCTTGAATTAAACTGGATCAAACTGCATTATACTGTATTTTTTTCCATGTTGACTTCTGGACGAACTATAGTTAGAGCATATGGAAAATGGATCTTTATATTTGGCTTTGCTGTTTTCAGCAGTGACTTTCTGTTCTTGTTTATACTGACTATGTCCCAGAGGAGCTTGTTTATGGTGCCTAAAACATCAAAATAAGCTACAAATGCTACAAATATACTTTTAATGTTGGTTTGCAATTTACTACTGTTTTGCTAGGATTTTCCAAAAGCAGATGAAACACTTTTAAGAGGCGTTCGGTTAAATAACTGAAAATCTATGAGTGAAAATGTGCATTTTACAGTAAATAGCTCAAACGCCATATGAGTGTACCTAAATATAACATGATGGATTTAAAATCCAAATGCCGAATTGTTTTACCCGATGGGAGAAAGCATGTGAGACTGAAGGAGGCTGTTGATTGTGTGTGACAGAAGAGAGAAAGGGTGACAGAAAGAATGTGTAAATTGATTTGAAGGTTGGATATTCATGAATAATTTATGACCAGAGAGAAACAGTGTTTGCTTTGTAGTGGGTTACTTTCTTGAAAAAAAAATGAGAGAGAGAGAGATGCGCTACTTAACTGAGTTTTAATTCAGCTTCTGAATGAAACACACACACATTCTTACACATTTTTGACAATCTTGGCTGTGTAAGCAGGTCTAGTCTTAGGGAGTTTTCAGTCTGCCAGAGTGGCCAAGTGCTGAATTGATTTCACACTACTGTCACTTTGCCTCTCTTTAATGCGAAGAAGCAAATAACTGTCCTATATTTCTTAGGCTTAACAGTATCCTTATTTTTATAGAGGTGGTGTCCTTTGAAAGTTTTTTTTCTGGGATATGACTTATGATAAAAATTCTGAGCTGCCTGTATCCATTTTAAATTAGCATAACATCTGATGACAGCAACATGAAATTAAACTGTGCTTGATTAACATGAAAGCCAGGGGTAAGGTTTCCAAAGACATTAAAAGGATTTCTTATAGTGAATCATTATTGATATTAACCTAGATTTAATATATGTGTGAAGAACTAACTATGTAATGAGTAGTGAGCAGCTTTCAGTAGCAGACATTATGGCCAAAAATCTGCAGACACTTAATCATTAAGTTTAGGAGTTTCAGCCAAACCCATTGCTAACAGTTTTGCAAAATTAAACTGTGGAATTTATTGATATTTGTTGAAATTTATATTATGAATGCTATGTAGCATAAAGGGCTACAAACATTTCTTTAAAACACTCATGGCTTAGAGTATACTATTAAGTGCTCAGATTAGTATTCTGATTTTTGTATCTGCATTTCACGTGAAAGTACTGGTACATTGATAATTAGCATTTAAACAACTTAGCATCTTACAATTTTACATCTTAAACTACAGTTATATAATAGATATAATAGATACAAACTATTAGACTAATAGATATAGAGACTAAGATTAATAGATATAGAGTATATGGTCAAGAGATATAAACACAGTAAATGGTCAGTAATGGATAATGAATAATGGTAGTATTTAATGTCCAAATCAATTAATTATTTGAAAACTAATAATGATGTATACCATCTAATAAATGAATCAATTAGCTGTTAATTTTGTATTGATGATTTTGAGAATCCAGAAATTTTTATGCTGTTTACAGAACAGTAAAAAAACGTTCCTCTTATTTTGAGATGTAAAATATAGTGTATTCAAGGGGAGTGATAGTAGCATAATAACTGTAATGTAATATGACGCTGTATATATTCATGCAGATTTTGTTGCTGATTGTGTATAACACTTTTCTATTTAATAAAAAAAAAAAAAACTAACATTAAAAATTTTTTAAAAAAACTAGCTGCAGCTGTCTTGCTCCTATTAGCTTTTACCAGTGTATGTCATTGTGATGCACCAATGCTACCAATGCAGGTTGGAATAAAAATCTATAAGCTCTAATCGGCATGTGCCGTAATGCACCAGGTGCTAATTAGAGGTTAAGTCGAACAAGCCTGTAAGTAATAAAAACATTGTGTCCGTGTATATCTAATTATATCTTCAAATAATCACAACTCATTAATCATGTGATTTCCCTCCACACATTTTCTCTAATAACAGTGGAATTTATTATCGTATCTCATTATCATCATTTCTTGTGTTTCTAACAATTATGAATTATGAATTCTAAGAATATGATATTTAAGCACAGAAACAAAGTATAATAATTTAACTATTTTCAATCCCATGCACTACTCTATACTACTCTATACTAAAAGTATGTCTTATAAACCAGACATAGCTTGATCTAAATGGTCTGTGCTCTTTGGCTTTGCTTATACCTACACCTAAGGAAACCTTACCCAGTACTGTTAACCATTTGCGCCTCCTGTGGGTCTTCAGGCCCTTGTCTCATCTACATTCGACAGGGAGCTCGCTCCGTGAGTGAATGAGGAAATGTACTTTAAACTGTTTCAAAAAGAATCCAAGGCAAATGATACATATTGCAGTTTTCTTATCTATTAACACCACTAAAACTAAAGATAAATATTCTTTGATACATGTACTGTATACTAGTGTAGACTTTGTACTGTATAGCACTATATGTTTTTAACTAGCTGACTCGGTGCTAAATACTTCTTTTTTTTTGTCAGATTCAGGTGGGGGACTGGCAGCAAGGACAGAATGTTGATTAAAGTGTCAGACAGAGAGCCCAGTTTTCTGTCACAGGGAAATGGATATTCTGGCTCCTCCCCTCGCTCCAGACGTTCGTCTAGCAACGCACCCTCCGATCCAGAAGTCACTTCTGTACCTGACCGCCGGCAATCACAATCCCCCTTCTTGAAGAGGGCGGAGCTTGCCGGCACTCAGCGTCGCTGCTCCGGCGACTCACAACCCCCTTCCCCACGCTATGCCTACGAGCCTCCTCTCTATGAAGAACCGCCCTCGGAGTACCAGTCTCCGCCTATTTATGAAGAACCGCCCACTGACATGCACTGTGACCCCGGCTTCTATGGTGCTGACAGGTCTCCAGCACGTAAACCTGGTCTTTATCACTCACCTAAACAAAGCCCATCCCCTTATGGTCAGCTGGTGTTGACCAGACAGAGAGGTTCTACCCCAGAGAAAACGTCCAATCAGGGAGACCGTGATTACAGGTGAGTCTACTTATAAGTATATATATATATATATATATATATATATTTCTTTTTTTTTTATGGAAAGCCAAACAGGAAATATTGAATGAAACTCGATATATTTAGAATGAAAGCAAATATATATTGAATGAAAGCTGATGTTGACTGTGAGATAACATGCTCCAGTACTTTGACAACCTTGACTCAGAAGAATCCCCAAACCTCCATTGTTGGAACTAGAGGTAGCTTTGATAATATGATGCCGGTTCAGCATTTAGTAGGAGTGCATTGCTTTTTTCTAACCTTGCCTGTCATAGCTAAGGTTAAGGTTTATAAAATGGGACTTTATAACTGGCAAATATAATCAAAACAATTGTTCAGCCGTACCTATGAAATATAATCCCCTGGGATCTGGTTTGGAGTGAAAAGTGGTTTGTACAGCAGCGCCATGCAGAACAAATCTGAGTACAGAGGAGACCCAGTAAAGTTGACCAAAGCCATGACAGTCCGTAATTTCACATTCATTGTATATACAGTATATAGCGTTTTTTGTTCAATATCATTTCAGTACTTTGCGTACACACCACAGTTCTTCAAAATATATTTATAGGACAATTGGTTTAAAATTTGAAATTGTTCACACAATAAAAACCAAACGTTTTTTTTTTTTCATTCTTTAAAGGCATACACTCTATTCATCAAGACGGGATTTTACTCATTTATCAGGAATACACAGTGAAAGATCCGATTTCATTCCATATATATCAGCTTTCATTCTATATATATCAAGTTTCATTAAGTATTTCCTGTTTGGCTTTTCATAATGTGTATATAAATATATATATATAAATATTTGAGATGCATTTTAAATGTATACAAAGTACTAAATAAATTAAGGTTAATTTCATGACTATAGTTCTGCAGGGCTGGACTATAGCTCTGGTGGACGAGACTACAGCTCTGCTGGAAGAGACTACACCACTGGTGGGCGAGATTATAACTCCGGTGGGCGGGAATACAGCGCAGCAGGGCGGGAATATGTGAAGCAGTTGGTTTATGTGGAACAGTCAGGCTCCTCCCCTAGGTTCCGGACAACAGAGCGACTTTTAAGCTATGGCACGACTGGACCTGGAGTTATGTCAGCTGGAATGTCTTACGGTGGCTCTTTTACACTACAGCACAGCCATGATGGTGGTGGCAATAGAAAACGGAAAAATCGCAAACCTTCCTTGCCTGGTGGGGAGGGCGAAGGCATGGGGGCAGGTGTAGGAGCAATGCTCACTCAAGCACGCCTGGCCTGGGAAGCCCAGCAGCTGATACAGCAGCGTGGGGGTATGACTTCAGGGGGCGGGGCTAAAGACGGGTACGAGAGTGATGGGGCAACACCCCTGCCATTGCCGGGGCCAGTGGTGCGCGCGTTCAGCGAGGATGAAGCCCTGACACAGCAAGATGGACATTGGAAACGAGCCACCCTAGACAGACTTGCATTCCCTCAGACACTTCTAGAGAAGAGCTTGTCTGTACAAACCAACCTGGCATCACCAGAACCTTACCTGCACCCCTCACAGGTATTACACTCACAAGCACTTGCACGTAAGCAAACAAACAATCTTTAGTGATAGAAACCATTTGATTTCCACAAAGAAAATCAGAGAACACGAACATATGTTTTGGTTTTGCACTCCAGCATTCATCTGCCATTTTATCAGATACACCTACCAAATAGGAACTTTCTGGATTTACAGATGAGCTCCCCTCTACTCCATCCATCAATGGAAAGAAACAACCACAGACCACATATTGTTTACTTGGTTTTACTACTGTTCTACATGGGAAAAGTAGTAAAAGATAGCAAAAGATCCTATCAGTATCTTGAAACCTCTATGAAGCTTTGCCATTTGACACTTCTGGATATCAGCCATTTCACCTTGTTACATGAATGTGACGAGATAACTACCATCCCATAGCAGCTCAATGGCATAGTAGCTTAGTTGCTGGTAGAATATCAAATCAGATATGTTTAAAGAGAACAATTAAATATTTCTCTCTCCAACTTTGTTATCAGATTAATTCAAACACTGTTGGCTCTATAAATATGATATGCTGTGACTGCTAGCAAGCAGTGAGGGGAGTTGGTAAGCCGTGAAGGAGATGGTAAGATCAAATGCACAGCACATCTGCAGATTTTTTGAGATAAAAAACAAGTACCTACCACAATCCAAATTGCTTTTAAATACATAAACACTTTTTATGAATGCTGACATGCTTTCTGATCTACAAAGACAAAAAATCCAGTCTTGTAAATCATATGCGTTTCCATCAAAAATATCAGCATCATTAAAGGATCTCAAAAGCAAGCTTATGGTCTTCCTGGTTTCTAGCCATGCACTATGCCATGTTTTCCCTGGTCTGTTTGGCATTGTTATGTGCAGGGTGGTCGTAGCCTAGTGGGTAGAACACTTGCCTGTGAACCCAATGACCATTTCTACCATTGTGTCCTTGGAGCAAGACACTTAACCCTCAGTTGCTCCAGGGGCACTGTCCCTGTAACTAATGATAATTGTACTGGAGCATCAGCCCCCTTTACGCGTTTGTGTCAGCTTTGAACTGAACCTTCAGCCCTATTCTGTCAAGTTTAATATTTGAAAATCTAGCCTGCCAAGAAGCTAAGTTGTACTTAAATCCTGGCAGTTGAGTTAATTGCAATGGTTCTTTTATGCAAAGGGACATTACATCACTTGTGTTGGCCAGGCTTGGGTTATCTTTATGCTAGCCTCTGTTTGTATCTCTGATTATAGCTATAGCTATGCTAGCAGAAGAGATGAGCACACACACACACACACACACACACACACACACACACACACAGACACACACACACACACACACACACACACACACACACACAGAATACATGCCCTGTGGAGCAGCCTCTGAGCTGAGAGAGGTGTGGATAATCATATAAAGCTCATTTAGGGGCAATGGGTCTACTGCCAAACATTCATTGGTGTTCTTTCACTTATAAACCTCCCCAGCTCTCTCTTACTTTTTACTGCAGACACAGGCACCCATTTACTCATCCATAAGGTCAGTGTTAGATTACTGCAGAACCAAGCACTCCAACTGCTTATAGCTGAATAGAAGTAAAGGTTCAACAAGTTCATTGAAGGTTTTTGCATGCTTTTATGTTTCTGTTTTACTCTGAGAAGTGATAAGACTCTGGTGATAAGGGCCATGTAATGCTAACATACTGCATATAAAGTCATATGCAGAGGTTTCTGCACCACTGGTCAAATGACATATTTTGCTGATTTTGAAAACAAGTGCACATTCTATACATTTTAACGAACCGCTGCTGTTTAATTGCTGAAAGAACAAAACATATAATGATTCCTTTCCAAACGGTATGACTCCTTTTATGTTTTCTAATACATTAATTGTACAAACAAATAGTAATGGTATGCTAAAATTGGCAGAAAATCCCATATTTTCATTTAGAAAAGCAACAAACATGTAATATGACCAAGACAACAATTGCATTTTGCATACAACTACGGTAAACCCCCTGCTTTTTGCGTGGGTTGCGCTCCAAAAACACCTGTGTATAGGGGAAAATCACGTTGTTGTGTTTTGGTAAAAAAAAATGTCTGCACTGACTCCCCTTGTGTAAAAACATCCAGAAAAATATATTTATTGCCACAAAAAAGCAAAAAAGGCAGAGGATATTCGCAGTTTCCACGTTATTGTGGTGATTTCTACGTAAATCTAAGACTTCGGTTCTCATCTGCCTGTGACTCAATCCGTGACTTCTGATCCGAGTAAAATTACTGTCGGTCAGCTGTTAATCATGTTAATCATTTGAAAAAAAAAGACTATTAAGACTAAGGAGGGTAGAATAAGAGATGAGAGGGCCATGTCCCTTGTAGCCTAAATGTGCTTATTGAATTCACAGATGAAAAAGAAAACCCTGAAAGATCTGCTGGAGTACTGTTGGAGGAATGATTGAAATCATAAACATTTGTATTCATAAGAAGAAGAGTTCATAGCTGAGACAATGTTTCTCTGTTGTTTTATTTTTGAAAAGGCAGACAGGCCTTTACATTGCATGACAATAGGATGAATGGGCCAGCAGAAATGGTTTTGAATTACTTTGAATATATCAGAGATGGCACCGAGCCAATGCTGGTCCTACGTACCGGATCTGATATCCTGGACAAAAGATTGAATCCGACAATCCTGTTACTGATCATCCTGTAACAGATACTGCCTACAACACTACTCACCCACATTGTATAATGTCATGTTATTGTGTACATCTTGCTAAGGGCTTTTAGATCACATTAAGTAAAGTGCTTTAAATAAGAATAGTTTGTTTTAAAGCTTACCAGTTTTTATAGACAAAATATCAGACAGAAATGAATATCTGCATATACTAAAAGTAAAGGAAACATGCTATAGTTGCTTGGCAGGTTGACAAATGGCTTTTTATGACAGGAGAGAGACCATGACTAATTTATGAAGAACATTTATTAAAAACATTAAAACTTGAACATATAAGGACATGGCAGTCTGCTTATAGTCTAGTCATAGACAGGCATTTTTCCGGCAACAAGTCTGACACAAATCAGGCTGTTGTGTGTAAACTTTCCCGAAATTTCCCATCATACTGTAGATAATACGTTTAGATACATCGATGTGTACAGTAACCCCCGGCTTTAATGCGGATCAGCAGCAGCTGTTTCAGTCCATTGCAGGTTTTTTCTGAGAACCCAACTAATACTTCTTTGCTGAAACTCCCACACTAACTGCACATACCTCCTCATTTTTTTGCTTTTGTGACATCTTAGCCTCATCTGCCGCACCCCCTCGTCCTCATGCTGGGTTGCATAAACAACATCACAGCTATTTTTATGGCGGTGTATAATTTTTCATGCATTTTAGTGCTAAATTATTAAGAAAAACATAATTTATTGATTTTGTAACATAAATACAATTTGTAATGTAAATTCAGATACATTTCCACATAAAAAATAACAACATTTTTGGTACTGAAAGAAAGCACGTCTTGGGATGGTGATATATTGCTGTATTGCTGCACTCAGAGGCGGGAAGTTTGAAAGTAGCCAATCCGAGAGCGCCATTTATTTCTTATTGCTGCTGATTGGCTGCTGCCCTTTGACGCAGCTGCAGTCCAGAATTTCCACAGTGGAGCGTCTCAAGTGTTCGTTTTGTTCTTCCCAAAGCACTGAATTGTAAATTAAATGAATTTAGTACTGTATTTACCCTGCTTATAACAAAGAAAATGATAGCGCATACCAAAGAAAACGCATGTGCATTAAATACAGTGCACTCTATATAAGGGTAATATTATAAAATGGGAGTGGGGTACGGGATTTCGCACCAGCCCAAAATTACCATCGGCCCACCGGGCAAATGCACGATATGCCCGATGGCGTAGTCCAGCACTGATAGTAGTGCATTTTACTGTTTAGTGCTATCTGCCGCCTTGCTTAAGTTTAAAATCCAGTTATTGTGATCGACTGTGATGATACACACTCGTTCATTATCTGATTTTCATCACATTGCATTATGGTTGCCAGTATTCTGTAACTGAAATCACAGAAAGATCATTACATCAAACATTCAAGCCACTTTTTTGTGGCCTCTCTACCACCTCCTTCTCCCTGAGATTAAGACATTATCACTCCCAATGTTTGTGAAATATCATCTGCATGAATCTGCTTATACTAATTATTACTGCATTCTGTATCTTTAAGTCAGAGGATCTTGGAGCATGCTCACAGTTTGAGGCGAGTCGGAACACCCGGAACATGATGCCCAGTGCCAGCTGTGGGGTGTTTCCTGAATTCTCTCTGCGAAAGCCCTCCTCTGAGACTGACATAGAGAACTGGGCATCCAAGCATTTCAACAAACACACACAGGTATGCAATAGTCGTCCTACATCACATCCACACCTGTACACAATAGGCGCAGAATGTGCTTGTAGATATTCAAAGGAACCTGGTTAATATTTATTATACTGTATTTTTATAAAATTATCAGGTATTCTCTGTGGATTTTAATAGTAAACCAGTGATAGGATCCGTGAAAAGGTAACATGCCCCTGTGTAGCTTATGTAGATTATGGTGTTCTTGAAAGTCTCTAGCTTAGGTAGAACAGTAAGTAGCTGTAAGTTAGGTTACAAGTGTAAACATTAGCAATGTGGCTAAAAACACATCCTTCTTTCCATCTGTCAGGGTCTTTTCAGAAGGAAGGTATCTATAGCTAACATGCTAGCATGGAGCAGTGAGCCCATCAAGAAACCCATGATTGTAACATCAGACCGCACAGTTAAACGTGAAGCTGTGGAACTCTTCAAACTCATCCAGACCTACATGGGTGACCGACGTGGAAAAAATGAGCCTCTAATTGTGGCACTGGAGGTGGCAGTCCGTGGCTGGAGCCACCAGGGTCTGCGGGACGAGCTTTACATCCAGCTATGCAGGCAGACCACAGAGAACTTCCGGTATGACAGCCTGCAGAGGGGCTGGGAGCTTATGGCCATCTGCCTGGCCTTCTTTCCTCCAACACCTCGCTTCCACAACTACCTGGAAGGATACATCTACAGACACATGGACCCACTCAACGACACCAAAGGTAGTACCTACACAGAAATAGAAACTACTAGAGCTACTAGAAATGGATCAATTTTTCTGTTATCTGATACCTATAACCTATGGGAAGGAAAAATCTGATAAATGATCTGACTGACATTTGATAGGGCATTTCATTTAAAAACATTCAACTCCTATAAACAGAAAAAACTCATGTGCTGTGTCCGAAAAGTGCACTCACTATATAGGGCACTATGTAGTGAGTCAGCCATTTTGTAGTGGTGTCTAACCATCAGTTTCACCCACTAGTTAGTGCACTGCAAAATCGCAGAGTGACATGCCAAAATCTATTGTTCAGACACTGTACATACATGAATACACGTACCATCATGCACTGTGGGCTTCTTTTACCGTGCCCTACATAGTGAACAAGTGCACATTTTAGACACACTGCACACTACTTTTAATCGCACAACAGTCACGAACAGGTGCAAGAAAGAGGGAGGAGAGACAGGGGGGAAAGTGGGGCTTCAAATGGAGGAGATTCAGTCACACTTGCACTTTCTCTCTCTCTCTCTCCGCGGAAGACAGTAGTA
>JBBPDE010000155.1:12761009-12775592 GCA_037974605.1 Nannopetersius ansorgii | reverse complement strand
GACGTCATCTAGCGACATTTGGCGACTTTTTGAGCAGACTTTAGCTACTTTCCATTGAAAATAGTTGGCAACACTGCCAGTGAAAGAAACGAGAGCTAGAGAGGAGTTGAGAGGGAGAGATGCTGTGATTCATGTATTGTTAAGAGTGATTCTTAGTATTTGGTAGTGTTTGAGATTCGTGTGTTGTTTGACTTCAGCCTTGAGTTAAGCACCTTGTGGGCATTCGGGCAGACACCAGTTGGGGTTTTTTCTGTGGTATTAGGTAAGTTTATGTTGTTAGGTAGGTGTAGGGTTTTGTTTGTTTCTTTCCTTTGGTGTTGTTTGATGTCCTACATAGGTGTAGCTGTTGTTATTGTATGCTGTTGTAAATATTTGTACATAGTATATATTACTGATTGCAGTAAATATTGTGACACCATTTGTTTCTCTGTATATACCTGTAAATATTAATACACGACTTGTATATACACCCTTAATAGTTGTGTGGTATCCTATTTTCACCACCCGATGTTTGTGGTCAGGTCCCTCCATCCTCTTCATTTACACTTTAATATCCATAACCATGAACCCAAGGCCGACCAGGAGCTGTGGATGACTGCAGAGGTGTGCCCTACTGAGAACCAGAGACACCGCCTTCAAATCAGGTGACCAGGCTGCCCTGAAAACAGCAAGGGCCAACCTGTCCAGGGCTTTCAGAGCTGCAAAGCGTGCCCATGCCCAGAGAATCCACAGCCACTACAAGGACACTGAGGATGTACAGCGCATGTGGCAGGGCATCCAGGCCATCACCAACTACAGGGCATCTCCACCTGCCTGTGATAGTGAGGCCTCCCTTCCAGATGCACTGAACAACTTCTACGCACGGTTTGAAGCCCAAAATGACAAGGCAGTGAAGAAATCCACCCGACTTCCCAACGACCAGGTACTCTGTTTGACTGTGGCTGATGTAAGGAAAACTCTGCTCAGAGTCAACCCACGGAAAGCTGCTGGACCTGGCTGCAGCTCAAAGGATGTGCAGAACAGCTGACAGATGTTCTCACAAACATTTTCAACATCTCTCTAAGCACAGCTGTCATCCCAACGTTGTTAAAAACCACCACCATCATCCCAGTGCGGAAGAAATCATCAGTGTCCTACTGCAACGACTATCGTCCTGTCGCACTCACACCCATCATCATGAAGTGCTTTGAGGGACTCGTCATAAGGCACATCAAGACACATCTGCCTCCCTCACTGAACCCCCTGCAGTTCGCATACTGTCCCAACCGCTTTACAGATGATGCCATCAACACCACCCTTCACCTGGCCCTCACTATCATGGACAAAAAGGACACTTATGTTAGAATGCTGTTCATAGACTTCAGTTCAGTTCAGCATTCCTCAGCATCTAATAGGGAAGCTGAGACTGCTGGGCCTAAACACCTCCCTCTGCATCTGGATCCTGGACTTCCTGATGGGGAGACCACAGTAAGTCAGGATTGGTAGCAACATCTCCAGCACCACCACGCTGAACACAGGGGCCCCCCAGGGCTGAACACAGGGGCCCCCCAGGGCTGTGTGCTCAGCCCTCTACTGTTCACGCTGCTGACCCACGACTGTGCAGCAATGCACAGCTCAAACCACATCATCAAATTCACTGATGACACAACTGTGGTGGGTTTGATCAGCAGGACTGATGAGGTGGTGTACAGACAGGAGGTGCAACGGCTAACGGACTGGTGCAGAACCAACAACCTGTCCCTGAACGTGGAGAAAACAAAGGAGATGGTTGTTGCACATATATTTATTTATTGATGTCCTGCATTCTCTTGTACATTTGCACACTTGCACATCTCTGCTGCTGAACTACAGTACAGTACTGTCCTCGATGTAGCCATTGTCATTTGCATTATCCATTGTCTTGTCCTGTCTCGTTTAGTGGTGTTGTTGCTCTTGCTCTGTCCTGTTTTGCACTTGTGTTCTGTTCTGTTCTTCTCTTGTGTTGCGCCGTGGTCCTGAAGGAACGTTGTTTCATTTTTACTATGTACTGTGTATATGGTAGAAATGACAATAAAATCTACGTGACTTGACTTGACTAATAAAAAAATGTGTTTATGTGCAATAAAATAATTGTTACACACCTGATTGCAGCAGTATGACAATAAACAACACTGTGTGCCAAGCAGTCTGTCTGCCGATGTCTGCCTTAATAAATTGTGTTTCTTCTGTGTCTTTAGGTGTTTGCTCAGCCTGCCAATGTGGCAGTCACTAAAATGGATGTGAGTAACCTGGCAATGGTGATGGCCCCAAATTGCCTGCGCTGCCTGTCCGACGACCCGCGGATCATTTTTGAAAACACCCGCAAAGAGATGAGCTTCATCCGGGTTCTCATTCAGCACCTCGATACAAGCTTCATGGATGGCATTCTATAGTTTACATCACACACACATACACACAAACAGAAACACACAGGTCCATACAAACACATACTAAAGACGCACATCTCTTGATAAATATTCTTCCCTGTTAAATGCACACATATATATAGATACACAAAATGCAAAACAATAATGGACAAGCAAAACTCTTTTCCAGTCTCTATAGTTCTTGGTATATCAGTATGCATTGGCATGACCCTTAGTTCAACACACACATACACACAGACACACAAACACACACACACACACACACACACACAAAAAGCACAAGTTTTAGTCTTTCTCACATGCAAACACACAGAGACACATTTACAAGACTGCACATGAATTCTTTTTCTGCCCCTTTATCATTTCTGAATGTGATCTAATTGAGCTGTCAGTTGGTGTATGTTCAGTGATTGTCTGTATGTTTATTGTGTGAATGTGTGGGGTTTCTGAAAGGCGTATGTTTGTGATTCTGCCACTGTTTTTTTTAAAACTTGACTGACCAATATAACAGACCGATATAACTTGATTTTATATGATTAATTTATTTTTTATTTATTTTAACAAGTGTTTATAACAACTGCCTTTTTGAGAGTAATTGTCAGCCTCATGCCCGATATGGGTACATGTGTGTTTGTGCGAGTGTGTTTAATCTGTATGCGTATGTATATGTACAGTATGTTTTACTTCATTTGCCTGTCCGTGCTCTGCCCACAAATTGCTTCTTTACATGACATTTAGTTCCTAGTTTAAAATGCTACACTGCCAAGCTGGACTATGTTGCTGTAGCTCACTGGAAACATGTCTTAGAAACCTCAAGAACACTGCTCATGATCTGTTGGAACGGCCGGAGCACGCTGAACGTTCTGCAACAATAACCAGGATTTTAACACATTTACAGAATTTACAAGCCAAAACAGGTGTCAGACTTTCTTGAATCTCCAAGAAAGTCATGTTTTATTTTGTTTAATTCATGTGCTATTACTTTTCACATGCAAACAACTTGTGTTTTCATTTTCCTCTAACAAAGTAGTGTTACACCGTACAGTTTAAATTGATCACATTCCAATAATAACAAAAGGTAGTGTTATACTGTAAAATACTATCCAGTGCCAGTCTGGTGCAAATAATTCACTCTTTAGCACAATATTGAGTTACATATTATAATATATCATTTACAATTTAGGATTTTTTAAAGAAACGCAATATTAGAAACTATAATTATATCCCTTTCGCACACAGACTTCTCAAAAATATTGAGTAAAACAAAAAAAAATATTCATTTAAATTTGTCCCTTGCGTAAATGGTCGTTTTAAAATTCCCATAAAAAGGATACATTTTTTGACAACGTTTCTAATTAGGGTGAATGTGATGCATGCATTCTGTGAAGCATGTCAAACCTCAAATTCTGCAGTCGTGGGGAGAGCATGGATGGGTCACTTGTTCTCACTTGCTTTTGATTGTTTTAACAAGCCACAAAGAATGGCTATGAAGGAACACCCCTTTTTTCCCCACCAAACTCACCCCAACCAAGACGATACTTCACAAACGTAGGAACCTTACATATGAAGTACATAGTTGCATATATGCGTAGGCCTTAGACCTCACACGCACACACGGGTTAGGCACGGTGCTTATATTAATGTAACACACTGCCATTCACACAAAATGGATACACAGTGTCCTCATTTCCCCTCAGGAGAAACAAAAAGAACATGAATGGAATAGTCAGAGAGAGAGAGAGAGATGAGAAAGTCACGAAATTCAAAGTTTGGTTTCTCTGCTCCTCTGCACATTGAAATGCCGTGGCCACCATTTTCACCTCCTCGTTTTATAAAATATGACAAAATAAAAAATACTAATAAAAAACTAAAAAGGAAAAAAAAATATTACAACTAAACATAAAAATAGTATCACAAAATAGGGGAATCTTGCAATTTTTCACAGAAAGTGAGCTAAAATTGACCTACATTTGGTTTTCATTTTAAAAAACAGTAACAGAAACCTATAGGGGACATAAAAGGTCACTGAGGAAAACAGTGAAAACGGTTAAGACAATAATACGGTGACAAAGAACTGAAATGACAAAAGTATCTGAAAGCGAGAACTGAGGAATAAAAAAATTAACTCTTACTCCCGAGTAGATCACTGCTCTGACCAGCATCCTCAGAGCAGAAAAGACCCAGTGCGCAACGACTCACCCACACACACTGAACACACACGGCTGACCTGAACACACGGGGACGCCAGGAGTGTGGGGACCTTTCTGCTAGGATGCTAGTCTTCTCATGATAACCCATAATAATCCTGTCTCAGATTATTATGGGGGGTTTTTTATTCTGTTAATGGAGTCATGCTGATAAAACGCCTGTCCCTCCTTTTGTTCTGAGGTGTTTTGGTGATTCTGTAAGGTGGGGTAAGGTCCAAATTAACATTGTTTAATAAACAAGTCGAAGATGCTGAATGTTGTGATCAGTCCATTAATCCATGAATGAACAGTAGCACCATCAAAATACATAAACATAGCATCATCAATAATCTCATGGTATCAAATATGTTAGTAAGAGTATTTCACATAACATTCTTGCTTGGTATAATGTTGGTATAAGCACATCATGTGTGGACTGTCCCGATTCAGCTTTTCTATTGTTTGGTAATAACTCTCCAATCCAATAGGTGGCAGTGGTGCTCTTTACACGTTGCATTTACTTACATACTGGGTTGCCAAATGTGTAGGAATCCCGTAATTTGAGGAGACATTTAAGCGGAGCATATAAGATTGTAGGTGATTTGTTGTTCAGTATAGGATTTTGGCATACGCTCCAGGTCTGGACGTTTTACTGGTGTTGTACCAAAAAGGTATTTCAGCAGTTATAACGGGCCGTTTGCAGTATAACATGTCACATATAACCCTCCTGAATTATATCAAACAACAAACATAAGACATCTGCCAGACGTGCAGACATGCCTATATTGTATCAGTCGATCCATATCTTTATGTCTGTGCCGCAGGCAAAGATAAAATAAGAATAACAAAATTTAAAAAGTTTAAAAAGCTGCAACCCTCTGTGTTCTCTGACCCACTACTTTCATGACCTTTTTCAGACCTTTGGGCTGAGAAAAGTCGATTCTCAGTGAGATTAGTCCGTATGAGGTAGTCTTTCCTCCGCGTGCGTGCTTCACTGCTTGTCTTTCTTTGGACGACTTTTATTAGGTTCCATACATTTACGGCATTTAGCAGACCCAATGGTGGCGCTGAAGGCAGGATTCGAACCCATGACCTTTTGGGCTGGAGGCAAGTATCCTACCCACTGAGCTACCTCCACCCCTGCATAAAAAAAAAAGTTCGCTAATGGACTGTAGTATTATGGGAGCACTAAGGTAACATCTTTGGGGGTTATTCTTGATTAAATGCAGATATTTCATGTGTTTTGTGAACCTATTTTCTGTTTGGCTAGGCTGCCTAACCACCTAAATTTGGTCCCACCCATTAGAAATAAAAATGCATTTGGTCAATTACTCTTAAATATGTTAGACGGTTCATTAAATATGTTTGATTAAATGGTTTAATCTAGCACATTGCTACTTCAATCCAGCTCATGAAGATCATAAGACTCATAAGAAAAGGCCGATTTACATTTTGACACTATAAGACAAGGGGTGTCAAACAAATATATGCTTTCGCCGAAGTAATGCGAGTGTTGAGCTGTACAGCGCTCACATTACTTTTGTCCATATAAGACCATTACACCAAATGTGACTTTAAAAACCGAATTTGACTTTAATGACAATTAATTCAGATACAGAGACTTTCATATGGAGTTGGTTCCTCTTTTCAGCTGCTATAATGGTTCCGCTCACCATGCTTTTGGAGGGTAACTTGTTTTTTCAATAACAAGCTAGATCCAACGTGAATGCCCTGCAGTGGCAAATAGCTTAATGTTTCAGTTGATATTTGCAGAAATATTTGAACTGTAACCGTGTAACTGTGTAAAAGCCCCTTATTTGTTTAAAGCGTTTGTTTAAAGTGTTATTCCACTTTTGTATAAATGAGATTAAAGCAAACATGAGATTAATCGCTTTTAAATATTCTACTGAAAGCCCTAATTCATTATATATATTACCCTAAGTACTTCTTACCCTAAATACTTCACTTCCATGTTCTGCTTTTGCTGCCTCACATTTTGATGTATCTTCTTTCTCCTGCTAGAAGCTGACTTACAGTTTAAAAACATATTTTCACGTGAAAATAAGATTCTCCAGTAGAAACCGTCAGGATTGTGTTACCCACGATACGCGATACGGGGAATTAGATAGGAATATCTGGCAACTTCCGCTCACGTTGGTCTCTGGGAAGTGTTCATTCTTGTGGAGTGGCCAGCCGCCCTCGAACGAACAGGTAAGTCAGGAAAATGTTTTAATGTATGTAGCGTAAAACTATTTCGTACTAACCGATCGAACAATTACCAGTCTGACAGCTTCTGAAGTTTAACAGCTAGCCTGTTGGCTCACTCTTAACAGAACGGTACTTTACTGAATGAAAGTGACTCTCTGTGGAGTCTCTCATAAATACTCAGATTCCTACACACAGTGTCAGGACTAAGGGGCTATGCCTATTGTTAAGGTCGGGACACCTTCGACGAGTCAGTCTACTATTATTTGTATACTGCTACGATTTTTATGTTGGGTTAAGATACTGTCTAAACGTTGCCAGGAACGTTCCTGAAAACGATGGGCTCCTATAGGTGCTCTATGAATCTGAGTGGTGATATTGAATTTCTAATGTTCAGCAGGAGACAACAGGTGTGACGTGGCACCCAGGGTTTGTTTAAATTGGAGGCCAGTTTGGTGCTGACTCACACATCTAAAGTTCCTGTTTGACAAGTTACAGACCCATATAAAGGTAAAGTACATTAATACTTCGTACGAATTCTCTGTGAAACTTGCACGGTTGTTTCGATCCATGTATACATTAGTTTGATCGTGTAATCAGTTAATCAGTGCACCATCTTTCATATAGTTTAACAAATTAAGGAGTAGGTTCCCTGGTTGAATTCAGTGTCAGCTCAGTTGAGTCAAGACGGATCACAGGCTTGTGTATTTTATAGGGTTTTCTTGGATACATTTGTGTCATCATGACCAAGAGTAAGTAATGTTGTCTAACAAGTACTGTTTGGGATGTAAATTGGATAGCAGGCCAAACGCTGGGCACCTCATATCTGCTGTACTGTTTGTTACTCTCACTGTGGTTCAGTGGAAAAGGGAAGCTGTACCTTTTTCCTAGACTGCTGTTTCTGTATGACTAAGGTTTCTGGATATTTGAAGAAGAATAAGTCAAAATTCACCTATCCTTAGTGTAAGTCTGCTTTAAAACCAGGACCACAGTGTGCAGAAAATCCAGTGCCATTTCCAACTGCATTGTGTTCTGCTGAAAGTGACAGTTCTGATGGGGTTCAAGATGATGTCAGTGCTGACGAATGTTATGAACCTGACTTTGATGAGGGTAAACCACATTTGCTAAATCTGATTCCACAATTTCACACTTTCTTGACCGTCAAAGAAAGAAACAAATGAATCAATGGAGCTAATTTTGAAATGTATTAACTATTCATCACATACAGCGGGGGAAATAAGTATTTCACACATCAGCATTTTTATCAGAAAGAAGGTTTCTAAGTGGGCTATTGACACAAAATCTCCACCAGATGTTGCCATTAAGCCAAGTATTGAATTTATACAAAGAAATCAAAACATTTAAGTATACAAGTTGAGTCATAATTAATAAAGTGAAATGACACAGGGAGTAAGTATGGAACACATGAAGAAGTATGGAGGACTTCTCTTCCGCTCTCGACGAAGGCGGTCGCATTTTTCTTCTCTCCCTCCCTACCTTATCTCTCCTGCTAGCTCTCCTGTCTCGTCCTGTTTAGTGTCTGTCTGTCTTGTTTTTTGGAACTCAATATTATGGATTTGATCAACTGGTCTCTGAATGCAATTGACACCATTTTCTCGACGAGAAGCCTGGGTTCGGGGGAACCCAACTGTCCTGCAGGAACGTTTGCGGCTGGATACGTGATGGACAGGTGGGACAAGTGGCGCGTCATGTGTCTGGCTGCACTGTCCTTGGAGGACGTGGAATACATCTATTTATTCGGAACCATGGTTACTGGGATTCTGCTGATTGGATTATGCAGGGCACTGGGATACCGTCGATTGATGAAAGCGGTCACAGCTGCTCAAAACGACCCCACTAAGCGTGCCGCTTGGGAGACTTTGGGTAGAGCTGTGCATACTCGGACTGTGGCGATCGACTGCAAAATGGATAACATCGCGGAGAGATTCGCAGCTCTACAACAGGATCTGGATTACATCTTGGAGAGGATGAACAGGGATCTGGCCAGAGATTTGAGACCGGTTATGGACATTAGATTTTCTGTTAAATTGGAACAGATGTCGAACTGAACCTTAATTCAAACAAATTTTCTATCTGACTTCCCCTCCCTTCTCTGCGCCAGCCTCAAGGCCGCTGCTAGATTTACAACAATCTTCCCCTCAGAAAGCAAAATAAGGAGATGCTCCGAATTCCTTCTCCCCAACCCAAGGACACCTATGCTGCTAATGCTACATAGGCATACATATCTCACAAACACACACACGTACACACAGACACACGTACAGATACTGATTATACACCAGCCTCCCTACCCCAAAACCACCCCACCTTCACTTGTTTTGTCCTTGCTCCGTGAAGCGTGTCTGTGACAGCGCCTTTTCAGCAGCAGGACCAGATTTTTGCCTACATTGGACTTTAGTCATGTCTTATGTGTTTTGTGTTTCTGACGTGTTCTTTCCCCTTTTTTGCCACATTGAGGGACAGTTTGGGAGGGGCTGTTTTTCTCCTCTGTATCCTTCCTCATGTATTGTATTTCATACACTGATTGCGCCGGACACGTTGGCTGCAACTCTTGGAAGCATTTCACTACGCATCAATGTGTATGTGACAAATAAAATTTGAATTTGAATTTGATGAGGTGCAAAATGGCATAGAAAGCCAGGAGATCACCTGAAATCTGTCAGTATTGAGACAAAAACCCTGCCCCCTATCAGTACTAATTGATATTAGCCGCTTTAGTTCTAATTCATGGCCTATAAAGGCGTCTCTACCCAGGAGACACACAGGAAAGACTTCATGATGGGTAAGAGCAAAGAACTCTCCCAAAATCTTCATAGTCTTATCGTTGAAAAGCGTTGTGATGGGAATGGTTATAGGTGCAGTTCCAGAATGCCGAATGTTCCTGTGAGCACTGTGGGGGCCGTTATCCAGAAGTGGAACGAGCATCAGTTCACCATAAACCACAAACAGGTGCTCCACTTAAGATGATAATGATAATGAGCTTTTATTTTTCACATACACTGTTGCATGCAGCGAAGTTGGACCTCTCCGACCATACATACAAAAAGAGAAATCTCACTTGGAATGTGGGGGCTCAACCCTGGTGTGGAATCCGAAGAAAGTGCTTCCAGGTCGGCTACAGTCTGCACTGAGCCCCCTTGTGTGAAAACGGCCAGAAAAAAAATATATTTATGGCCGCAAAAAAAGGTGGAGGATATTTGCAGTTTTTGTGGGAATGATCCGCGTAAAACTGGAGGATTACTGCACCTGTTATTAAAGGTGATGTGAGGGTGTGGAGGTACAGTATATATGTGTAAAAAAAAATTTCTCTCTTTATTTCTATATAAGATGGAAGGGAAAGCTGGAGCAGTGCGTGTGATGGTGACCGGGGGGAGCGGTCTAGTGGGGAAAGCGATAGAGCATGTGCTGAAGGAGGAAGGAGGAATGAGAGAAGGAGAAGAATGGATCTTCCTCTCCTCTAAAGATGCCAACCTAATGTGAGCTCTTCTCTTTCTACATGCACACATCTGGTTTAAAGATAACATAATAAGATTACATTTTATTTTATTTAAATTAGTTTATTTTGATCATGTGGCCATTTTAGTGTGTATATAGTCTCACTTACTCAGAAACCTGCAGTGTGTAATTAACAGATAAGATTCTTTAAAAATAACTTTAAAAATATCTTTTAATGGGATTTGTAAGTTTACAGACTGCATGATATGGACCAACTACTAGTATGGTTAGGATTTTGTTAGGTATTGCCATAATGATATGCCTTGCAGTGTTAAAAATATACTCATTAATGTGGTTAAAGACGGACCTGCTTTATTTTGACCAAAATATTTACATTTTTGTATAAAAAAATCAAAGATAAAAACACTCTGGGACTGTCTTTCAAAGCATAACATAATACAAACATTTGTTAACATTGCTAAGGCTGCTGGTACAGTAATAAATACAAAATACTAGTATTTTGTTACAAACTGCCATTTGTGATATACCTTACAATAATTGAAAACTATACTAGTGAATAATGGGTGGTGGTGCCCTAGTGGTAGGATACTTGCCTCTGAACCAAGAGGTCACGGGTTCGAATCCTACCTTCAGCACACCACTGGGTTCCTGAGCAAGACCCTTAACCCTGAGTTGCTCCAGGGAGACACTGCCCCCTGTAGGTAGAGAATGGATGTCGCTTTGGATATAAGCGTCTGATAAATGCCTTAAATGTAAATGTAATGTGGTTAAAGACACAGAATGTGATTAACTGTGATGCTCTCAGCACAAGGTAAAAAACATTAGGAATGGTCATTATTGCCAAAGTTAATAGTACAGTAACAAATACCAAACAAAATATTGTGCATTCTAGTCTGTTTCTATGTTTCTGTTTATTGTGCAACTGATACAAACATTTGTGTTCTTGTTTTAGGGATGTAGTTGAGACAAGAGCTGTCTTTGAGAAGCACCGGCCGACACATGTTATTCATCTGGCAGCCATGGTGGGGGGACTATTTAAGAACATGAGACAGAACCTGGATTTTTGGGTGAGGAATATATATATATATACACACACACACACACACACATGAAAAAGTCATAACCATACATCTCTTAAACGATGACTGTGTATGTAAACGGTATGTGTTCTACTATGCTGTGTTTCAGAGAAACAACATGTACATCAATGACAATGTGCTGCAGGCAGCCCATGACTTTGATGTGGTTAAAGTTGTGTCCTGTCTGTCAACCTGCATCTTCCCAGACAAAACCACTTACCCCATTGATGAGACCATGGTTCGTATCCTCAGATGTATCCTTTATTTATAACAATGTACGTTTCTGCAAACCAAGGACAGAGTGCACTTTTAGAACTCTTTAGGGAAATCAAAATGTAATAAAACTATTTTTTGTTGCCTGGTGTGAACCAATAGATTTAGTCAAAAGAATGAACTTTCGGAACCAGAACAGTCATGGAGTGAGTAGAGTAAAACTGCTTGCCTGTGCTATCACTGCTGCGGCACTACACCACAGGGTTGCCGCGAAATGTACATTACATGAAAATGCTTAGCAAGAAAACTCAAATGTGGACTGACCAGACCTAGCCAGACCTATTAGTTCAAACTCAGCCTGAATGAACAAGCAGTTCTGGTTTGCGTTTGATCACTGTCCTATCTACTTTACTTCGGCCGGGTCTGTAACCCATGGCCTCAGTTAATGTGTTAGCAGCACTGACTGTGGATTAACATGGCTACCAGCTCAGGTAAAGTTGACAGGTGAGGTAGGGAGCTCTATGGACCTATTTAGTCTATCCCAGTTTCCCAAGAAGTTTCTTTATATCCTTTAAAATCAAAATCATACCCTAAGTTATGCATTTTCTCGAGATTTCCCTCTCACGTAACCAGTTGATATGCATTGCATATCTAAAATGATGGAGATAACCATGAATCAGTATGTAAATATGTGAACTTTTACCATAAATACATTATTTTTGTGTCATTTAGAAACTGTCTTTGTGGTTAAAAATACTTACCCTAATTTGAAGTCTGCAGGTCTTACAAACTTACTAGGCCTTTTGTTTTTGTTGAAATTACAAACTGTTTGACAGCTAAACATAGCCATCTCATTAAGTGTAAGTCGCATGTTAACTGGTTTAAAAAAAAAAAGATTTTTTTTTTTTTAAACTTTGTCTGTGGGTTTTTAATACACTTATCAACATAGTAGACAAATATGTTTGCTTTGTGCAGATTTATGTTTATTAATGACAGTCAATACTGTCAACAACATAAAAAAAAATCTTTATATATATATAAAATACATATATACATGTATTTTAATGTTGGTCAACAATTACAGTTTTAATTGCAATTAATTACATGGTTTTCTGCGATTAATTGCATTGTTATATGCAAAATTAAATAATTAATTCAAGACTAGTATATTGCTCACCTTCCTTTTTCAAGTACTGCTGTATGAACCAAAGTGGAATAACATTTGGTTTGCAAACACTTTAAACAAATTAGCTTTTAAACAGCAGTGTTCTCTTTAACAAAGTCAAATGTTCAAATATTTCTGTCTCAACTTAAACATTCATGTAATCAAATCAAATATAAAACCAAAGCTATGTGCCACTGCAGGGCGTTCATATTTCATCTAGTTTGTTATTGAAGCGCTGTACGTGTCGGCTGGTTTTCACGGGGGTCAAGCGTCCCATTACTTTTGTTCATATTAAAGAGCTCAACGCTCGCATTACTTCAGTGAAGGCACCGACTTTTCAAAATAAATAGATTTTTATAAACCTGTGTGAACACATGATAAAATAATCATCAGCATTAAGTAAATAATGTGTTAATGCGACAATAATGCGTTAACTTTTCCAGCCCTAATGTCAACAAATTAAAAGATGATTTTGACCAGACAAGATTCTTGAGGAAATGTAATTTGTTTTGAAAGAACTGAATTGGTTTGAGGTCTACAGAAATATGTAAAATGAAATGAATCATATCCATGTAAAAACAAAAGCCTAATAAATTAGCCTAGCCATTCTTCTGATTCATGTCCATTTTCTCTGTCTTAGATTCACAATGGTCCTCCTCATGAATCTAACTTCGGTTATTCTTATGCCAAACGAATCATCGATGTCCACAACAGGCAAGTAATGAGATTTATGTTTATGTGCTTGTAAAAGGTGAATGCAAAACTGTTGTCTTTTCATTAAATGTTTCCCAACTAAAGGCTCATCTTTTCTGTAAGCACTGCCACAGAGTGAGCTTGTTTTACCCTTCCTCTCCATACTATGAAATGACATTGTCTTAATCCTGATTTATTCAATACTTTAGTTCTGGTTGTTGCATGTGATACTGGCATGTAAGAAAATTGTTAGCTTATTCTAAGCTGTGGAAACTACTTTTTAAAATATATCTTGTAGTAACTGGAAGGAAGAAGCCCAGGGTGAGAGGGCTGTAGATGGTAATGATGGAATTTTTGGAAATAACAAAATATTCCTACTAGTTTCTATGCAATTACAAATACGGAAGAGGCTTTTTTTTCAAACTCTTTTGTTTTGAAGGCTGCTGGTTTACCTCTCCTAATTGGGTTAAGATTTAAGCATCATCCTGAACATGTTAAATATGTTAATCTTATAGTAAATAGACATTGGAAAGCTTACTCCCTCAGTTTGCCTGGGTTTGTAACTCTGTTTGGCTTATCTGTTTCAGAAGTATTTTTGCAGTTTCCATTTTTATAAGTGACCGCACATGTCATGAAACATGCCAATCTTCAGTGATGCTGGAAGTACTGACAGCGTCTTAAATACACCCTGATAAGAATATATTATTATAGTGCCCAGCCTTAATTATGGCGTAGTTTACCTTAAGTACTCTATAGCCTCATTCCAAACCAATGGCTCACCTGGAAGCATAGACAGAGAAGTTAGTGCTTTAAAGGGTGTGTTTTAGCTCTTTGCTTTTGCTATGGATGTTTGTAAGCTTTTTAATTTTGGTGTTTTATTGCAGGGCATATTTTGCGCAGTATGGTCGGCGGTACACAGCTGTTATCCCTACAAATGTATTTGGTCCTAATGATAACTTCAACATAGAGGATGGCCATGTTCTTCCAGGACTTATCCATAAGATCTACCTAGCACAGAGTAAGGAACCTCTCTGTCTCTGTCTCTCCTCTCTCTTTCTCTCTCTGTGTCTCTTTCTCTCTCTGTGTGTCTCTCTCTCTCTGTGTCTCTCTCTCTCTGTGTCTCTCTCTCTCTGTGTCTCTCTCTCTCTCTGTGTCTCTCT
>JBBPDE010000155.1:12733090-12744117 GCA_037974605.1 Nannopetersius ansorgii | reverse complement strand
GTGGTACACATGTTTAGGGTAGGTAGGAGAAAAAAATCTTCCTCTTTCTCTCTCTCTCTGTGTCTCTCTCTCTCTCTCTCTCTCTCTCTCTCTCTCTCTCTCTCTCTCTCTCTCTCTCTCCCTCACTCACTCACTCCCCCTACTCTCACTAAACACACGCACAGTAACAGTCACAGTAAATACTGGCATGGGCGCCGAAACCATTATAGCAGGAGGGGACATTCCTGCGTCCATGCTGGAAGGTCATTTAGAGTTTCATTTTGCCAATCTATTTGATGAATTATCCAAATATACATATTTTTAATGTGCTATTTAATTGCATTCAAAATCATGATAGCATGAGGTTCTGTCAGCTGGATGGGCAGACCAATAATGAAATGTTTCAGATCCTGACGGATCTTTTTGCTCTAGTATTGTGTTTTCTTTACAGGATGTGTATACTTGATCGTAAAAACAAATAACTAATATCGTCAAACGGTGCCCCTCAAGTCTTTTCAAAAGATCCTGCCGTGTGCCTGGGCATACATTAAAACCTGGAGCAGGACAATCGGCAAAGTAGACAATATCGATGGAGGGTAACTGCACTGCTCTGACTTCACTCCAGTCCGGGATTTACGCTCGGTGTACGCCGCGACGTCACTGTGATGATTGCAAAGGGATACTAGTGATGCTACCGCTATGCATCCGTAGATCCGCACAAATCGTTCAGAGCAAATAAACCACAAATAGGAGTAAGTCTAGAATCTGGAAACATGTGAACAGCATCGATACGGAGAAGGGTTTAAAAGAAACGTGGCTTGCATCAGAGGGCGTGTGGGTGAGAGAGTGAGTCTCTCTTTCTCTCTGTTAGTTTGTGCATCCCGCTCCGTCGTACGCAGGTGGGCCATTTTCGTTCACTGCCGTCGGAGGTTAGCTGTCGGGTCTCCGGAATGGAGCGCGGACTGTCCCGCTGTCCGTCTTTGGCCGCGGTCGCACATATTTAGACCCACACTTGGGGCGCTTGGCTCCGTTACCGGTCGCAATGGCGTCCCGCCTTGCACCCCGAGCTCGAGAGGAGCCATCTTCTACGAGCATGTCGACGGAGAAGCCGCGGAAACGGAGAGCGTTCAGCGGGGTGCGAGCACAGCCGCAGTCTGCACCGCCCAATAACAACAACACGCGCTTCGTGATCTCGGGACAGATCAAGCAAATGTGTAGCAACTGCAGCCGTGAAGACGGTGAGTGTCCTCAAACCCGATCTGGCAGGGAGCGAGATGCGCCGTGTGGGGAGAAATTATGTAGTTTTTTTGCACGGTCAGTATGTCAAATAAAGCTGTTGAATGTAGAAATTATACCCCGAAGTGTGCGTTAACTGCTGCAATATGAAATAGTACGGTTTATTAGGTGGAGATTTGTGTTTTGCACATGTAGGGGTTTGGCGGTCTGGGTATGAAGTTATGTAGACTACTTAGAGCTGAATATTTTATGAGCCAGTCTTCGTTTCACTGTTTCTGCTCTGTGATGTTGAGCACGTTGTTGATATTGTGTGCAAAACGTTTACTTGGAAATAAAACACAAAGAATAGTGGACAGTGCGGTCTTATAGAAGAAGTTGTATTTCCCCAGAGGAAATTTCATAATGAGCTGCATTTGTGGGAACTTGGAATATGTATGTGGACAATTGAGCTTGTCAAAATATACAGACACGTCTCCAGGTGTTTTCGAGAACACCACCCCCGGCAACTCCCCCACAGCTCTACACGTGTCTGGATATTATTGAAAACTCACTTGGCACGCACACCTCGTTCAACACGTCTCTATCTACTTTCTAAACTATGCATGGATACACTCTTCTAATGCGGCATAAGAACATTTCTGCACAGCTGCAGCTCTAATACCAATAAAGTCTAGTGGCTATATGTAATACGTGAACACACCACAGCATACACCACAGTGTGACATTATTTCTCTTAACCACAACCTTCTGATCACAGGGGCAACTGCCAAACCAAAAAAACCTCCACATGGGGTTATTGCGAGGAATATTTTGTAGAATATTCACTATATTTCATTGGTGAAACACTATATTGACCACTGCACAGATAATTGGCAGAAATTTCACTTTTAACTCACCTTTGTCTGTCACCCCTACATTTGTGTGAGGCAGTCTGTTTTTAAGTAGTTTTTTTTTATAATTTGATCATTTGTGTCTTTGCAAAATGTAGTAATTCCCTTCTCTAATATGCTAGATTGACTCAGGTTTGTCTAAGCACCTGCAGGCTTGTACATTTGCTCTGTTATTTTGCTCTTGCACATTTTATTTATATGAATACATATATTTTTCTGCTTTACAGCAGAAGGGGCAGAGCGACTGGCTGCAATGCGCTCTGATTCGCTGGTGCCGGGCACCCACACTCCACCTATTCGGAGGAGAAGTAAGTTAGCGACACTGGGGCGACTTTTCAAGCCATGGAAATGGAGGAAGAAGAAGAGCGACAAATTTAAGCAGACATCTGCAGGTATACACGCATGCACACACCAATTCAGAAATATGCCACAAATAGCAGGTGAGGGTCCCTGCTCTGTGTTGGCATCTGCTACTGTGTGACAGGCTGTTGTCGTTTCTTTAGTATTGGAAAGAAAGATGTCCACACGGCAGAGCAGAGAGGAGCTGATAAAGAGAGGAGTTCTAAAGGAGGTTAATGAGAAAGGTAGACACTCATAATATCACAATGACTATGTTCTGAATATCTGAATACACACGTTTTGCTGTACTTGTTGTTAGGTAATTAATATTTTTCTCACATTTCGTCAGCTGTTTATTTTTTTCTGTGTTATCTCTCTCTTTAGAGGAGCTAGCAGTGGAGAGTGGTCATGTGTGTGTGTCAGAGATGGATAGACTGACAGTCATGAGTCCTGTATCTGAGACCCAGGAGACCATGGGGACTGGAACAGGTATTTGATTCATTCGATCATCAGCTGATCAGCAGAAGCCTCTTATTTATTTAACACTAATTGTGACCCTAGAACTGTATTGTAAAGAGAACCTTTATAGTATTTTATTATTATTCTTTAGAGCTTGTTAGTTCTCTAAAATGCAAGGAGTGGGTCTGTCAACATACATTAAATTGATACTCGAGGAATCAGGTAATGAAACAAATTAAACACAACAACTATTTATGCTCAACACCATTATTTCCTGAAGATCACCATGTAGCTAAAATGTTAGGCTCCATGCTTAGCCTATAAAACATTCTCCAGGCAGCTAAAACAGCACAAGCGTAAAGCAGGAGATATTAAATGAAATGGAAAATATCAAAAGTGAATTGTTTGACTTTCATTTCATTTGCACCACTTTTAGTCGAAGAGTTTAGAAAATAATCAACACCTTTAAGATGTTTTGTTTCTTTGCAGTCTAAAATGAGGACACACACTATTTCCACAGCTATGTTTACTCAATTCAGGATATGATAACACGCAGATTCACTGAAATAGATAAGGAATCACTGCCTGTATCTGTACTTTATGGGACCACCTTTTGCTTTAATTACTGCCTTGAATGCTGGGATACTTGATCAGTTTTGCACATCTAGACTGTACAGGTTTTGCCCACTCCTCTTTACAGAACTGTCCAAGCTCAGTCAGAGTGGAATGCAATCTCAAGTCATTCCACTGGTTTTCAATAGGGATTAAGTCTGACATGGCCATGCAAGTATATTTCTCACACGGTGTAGTACATTTTGCTGTTTGCTTTGGGTCATTATCATGATGAGAGGTGAAGAGGGCTGCAGTGAAACAGTTGTGACTGGAGAGAGTGTAGCTAGACAGCATAGGGTGGTGATCTGTAGGATGACTCTGGGGGTCAAAAAGAGAGAAAGTGTAGAGTCAAGGATCAAGTGGTGGAAGTTGAAGAAGGAGGGCTGTAAGGTGGAAGTCAGGGAGGAGTTAAGACAGGCATTGTGTGGCAGTGAAGAATTGCCAGATAGCTGGGCAGCTTCTGCGGAGGTAGTGGAAGACAGCTATTAACTAAGCAGGCCTCAATGTGACATCTGGACAGAGGAAAGAGGACAGGGAAATCTGGTGGTGGAACGAGGAAGTATCCAGAGGAAGAGGTTGGTCAAAAAGAGGGATAGTCAGAAAGATGAAGAAAGGAGTAAAAGGAGATGAACCGTGAGGTAAAGAAAGAAGTTGTGGTATTGTGTAAGCAGGGGTAGACATAAATGTTAGATAAAGTGACCATTTGTTATACGTGAACACAGCACAGCACACAGTGTGAACAGCACGAAATTCAACTTCTGCATTTAACCCATTCACCAAGTGAAGCAGGGGGCAGCAGGAACACGGCGCCCGGGGAGCAGTGCGGGGGGACGGTACCTTGCTCAGGGTACCTCAGCTGTGCCCAGCAGTCTTGGGAATTGAATCCGAACTTTCTGGTCGCAAGGCGAATGCCCTAACCACTAGGCCACCAGCTGCCCCAAGTACACATGCTTGGGATGTACAGTAAAATGTGCGGCAGTTTTTAGTCTTCACTGGGCAGAGTGGAGGATTTCAAATACCTGGGGTCAACAGTCCAGAATAACAGGAAGTGTGAAAGAGCAGTGAAGAAGAGAGTGCAAGCAGGGTAGAATGGATGGAGAAGAGTGGCTGTAGTCATTTGTCACAGGCAGGTAACAGCAAGAGTGAAAGGGAAGGTGTAGAAGACAGTAGAGAGAAAAGCAACGTCATGCGGTTTGGAGACAGAGGCGAAAAGACAGGAAGCAGAGCTGGAAGTTGAAAATGTTACAGTGCTCATTAAGGTATAACAAGGATGGACAGGGTCAGGAATAAGTTTATTAGAGGGGCAGCTTGAGTTGGACCTTTTGGTGGACAAGTCAGAGAAGTGCGACTGCGTTTGTTTAGACAGATACAAAGGAGAGACTCTGAGTATGTTGGATAAAGGATGCTGAGGATGGGGCTGCCAGGGAAGTGGAAAAGAGGAACACCTAGTTTGACGTTTATGGATGTGGTGAGGGAGGACATGCAAGCAGTTGATGTGAGAGAGGAAGATGGAAGGAAATGGAGATGCTTTAGCGACCCCTAAATGGTAGCAGCCGACGGTAGAAGAAGAAGGGGATCATTTATCTGTCTCAGTGATTCTGGCTTTTATTTTCCTAACCTGTCACCATCACATCATATGTTATAAGTTGCACTGAATAAATACAGTGTTTTGTTTGTGTGTTTGTCTTCATTTCAGGCTGCAGAGCAACATACCTACTGTAGCACCCTCTTGTAGAAAATGGTTGTGAACTAATCATGAAGGCATTTTATCAAAAACACACATTTTAACAGATTCATTGCTTGATTAAATACGTGATTATAATTATGGTATTAGAAAGACTCTGACTTTGCCTTTACAGCTGTCACAAAACTCTACAGGCAAGGTACAGGTCTTTCGTTCTAACACATTTACTTAATCCTAGCTATATTTTTGTGTTTACTGGTACAGAGACTCAGTTGCTCGGGGACACAGGTATTTGTCTAACGGGCCACACCCCCAAGCCAGCTCCGGCCACACCCCCTGTGAAACCCATGCCATTGCAAGCTGATGTTCTGGATGTGCCACACACCAAACCAACAGTGTTGAAGCAGCCACCTGCCTTACCTCCTAAACCTTATAGCAGAATACCTAACCATTTAACAGGTACACACACACACACACCTCTTTCTGTCTCCCTCCTGCTAACAGGATCCAGAGGATTTTAATAAAAACAATACATTTTATTTAAAGGCACCTTTCTGGCACACAAGGACACAGCACAATGAAACAAGTGCAACAAACAGAAACAAACAAAAAAAATAATTACAGACAAGAAAAAAAAAATTCAACCTGAAATTTAACTGGGAGCCAGTGGAGCTGCTGCAAAACGGGAGTTATATGATGGATAGAAGGAGTTCTTGTAATGATGTGGGAGGCTGAATTTTAGTCTGAACTTTACAATTTGTTCAGTGTATATCACCCAAAATTGCTATCTGAATTGGGGGGGGGGGCACTGGAGCCTATCCCAGCTGCAATGGGCGAAGGCGGGGTACACCTGGACAGTCGCCAGCACGTCGCAGGGCCACATATAGGGACAGACAACCATTCACACTCACATTTTCGACATGACAAATTGAGCTACATTAGTCAGAAATGTAAACATTTTTGCATTAGTTCATGTTATAACCCAAAAGTGACTGCAGGGGAATTTTTTGACTCTCATCTGGTGATATGGTGCACAATTATTAATTTATTTACATGCTCTGGTTTAGCATAGTCTCAGCTTTTCCCCATATTGCTCATGCAAGTTAGGTCTCGTTAGCTTTTAAAAGGTGAAGTGGTGTGACTTGTTGGGTTGTAATGCTAACTGAGGGACTTAAGAGATCATGCAGCCATGCTGCAGCTATTTTGGAAAAAATGTGGTATATGGACTAAAACTTATGATAAACAGTGGCACTGTTAAACAAGAACTGAATTTAAAAGATTTTTGAAGACATTTAGAGAGGGTAGGGAGTCCAAATTTGAGATATTTTGTAATGAACTCCATTCATGTGGTGCCTATGAGCAAAAAGCAGGTTTGTCTAGCTCTGTCCGTGTTGTTGGAGAATGAAGAATGAGATTTATTGAAGATTTCCTTCTAAGGTATAATGATGTCCAGTGCACCATGTCATAGATTACAGTGATGTGTTCTTGTTGCAGCATCAGTTACAAATCTTTCCTATCAGTATTCGATTATGGTATATATGCATGCATCTTCATTCCATCTGAAAAAGCTGGATGTTTACATATATACCATAATCTAATACTGATAGGAAAGTGCTCAGTGCTAATCATTTTCTGGCAATTAAAGGAAAGCATTTTTTCAAAAGAGTTCACCAAAGGGCCAATTCTATTTGCAACCGTAAGCATAACTACGAATATGTGCCAACAGATGTTCCCTGTTTCTCACACATATTCTGTACCTAGATGTGAAATAATCACCACCACAAAGATGACCAGTCTAAAAACTTTGATGGAGTGTTCTGCATCATGAGTATTGGTAGAATTGTCATATTAGTGACCATCTGGAACAGGAGCGCTTTCTCAAGTGATTTGGATCTCCAACCATAATTTTAGCTTAGCCTGGCTGTAGTGACAAATTGCACACTTCTCAAAGACAATTGAGTTAAAATAAATAAAGTTTTCTCAGAACAATGTTTTATAACTTTTCTGTTTAATAAATGTGTTCTACACAAATCATGAAACACAGAGATTACATAAAATAGGGGATAATCACATTCACAATCAAATTTGGAATGTGATTTGGAACACCAAAAATTCTGATTTTGTTTTCACATAATGTTGAATTAAATGGTAGTGACTCTTGTCCACAGTTTAGATTACATCACTGTACGCCTGCACAAAGAGAATAATAATACAACCAGCTAGGTGGTAATTCGGGCTGCACGATATAAGAAAAACATGCAATATGCGATAATGTTGTTGAGTTTTGCGATGGCCATAACACATGCCATAAGTGAGTCAAACATAGCCTTTATAGTGTTAATGTTTTTCTGCTTTGGATTTGCTGGTAACACAGACTCCAGATGCAGTATTTCCATTCTAACATGTTTTTTTTTTTTTAGGAATTTGCTTAAACAGAGCATTTAATGCCTCCCATAAAACATTTGAACCATTGAACATTGTTGAAAAAAATCTGAAAAGATCTGAAATCTTAAATAAATATAAACATAATTTCAAGTATAGTAAGTTCTTAGCCAGAAAAAAATAGCAAAAGGAACAATCTATGACAGCAGCACAGAAGATGAAGAAACTGTCCAGTGATTTATTTGCCCTCTTCTCTGTGGCACTGCGTGAAGAGTTTTGGAAAAACACCATTTACTGCAGTTCAGTCAGTCTTTCGCGATATATATATTGCTCATGTTGTTATCGCAATGACTGTAAATTTGCGATATATTGTGCAGCCCTAGTGATAATGAAGGAAAACTCTTTCTGACACACTTGTCAATTCACCCTTTTCTCCCCTCTATAGACACAATAGGAAAGCTTTCTCCACCCCTTCCTCCAAAAAAGGTGATGATCTGTGAGCCGGCACCTTGTTTCCAACTCAAATGCCCTCAAGCCCTAAACACACACCCACACTCTCTCACACACTCACACGCTCTGCAGTATGCCACGCTCCCTCTCTCCCTTCATCCCCCCAGCCGCATCATTGAGGAGCTCAACAAAACTCTGGCGCTCACTGTCCAGAGACTAGAGAGGTGAGTGTGTGCGAGTGTCTGTCTTTGTTTGTCGGTCTGTGTCTGTGCATATGAATGTATGCGAATGTGGTCTTGACCCCTCTTTACTGTGTTGTGAAGTTCGGTGCTGCAGGCCGTACCGTCTGTGCTGATGGAGAGTGAGGAGGAGAAAGAGAATCGGGATGCAACACACCAACCTACGCTCACTGTACTCTCCACCAATAGCCTCACACACAGTGCACACATGTACAGCACACACGTGCACGAAGATGAGGATGAGGATGAGGAGGATGATGACGACTCTTTGTTTGCAAGTATGTGTGTGTTGTCTTTATGCTCCTCCTGTGTAGTCATTTGTAATGTGTGGAACAAATTATCTGTTGAACCTAAGGTTGGGAAATAACACCACCAGGGTTATGGGCACTTCCATACATACCTACTTAATATAGACAAAACTATTGGGACGCACCTGTTTTTCAGGGAAGCTATTGTAACTGCAAAGGGAGGACCACTTCATGTTAAAGTCTAGGTATTTGAATGCAATTTCATTAAAGTCCATGTTGGTGTAATGGCCAGGCGTCCTAATACTTTTGTCCACATTGAATATGATGTTATGAGAATCGTTCATCAGTTAAGATATGAAAAATTACAGAGAGGAACAGAGAAACCTGACCTTAATGAAGTTAAAGAGTAAATGTAGTTTGTCAGGAGGAACTCTGAACCTCTTCCCTGTTAAACTGTTTTGTTATAATTTTACAAGCATATGGATTCAAACATTATAGATTACTATTACAGAGAGATCTATGTATTTGGCTAGTTATAGAAGATCATTGATGCTTGCATCAGACTTGTAAAACGCAGTGTGCTTTGCAGATTCATAAAAGTTTTCATCAATAATCACTTAACTTATTTTTTCAAGAGGCTTAAACTGTAGTATATGAAGGTAATATGTTTGCATATTGCCTTAACCCTAAGGCCCCCATTCCATTTGGTAGAAGATGTTTTGCTGTGTGTGTGATCAGGCACGCTGGCTCTGAGGATCTTAAGAAAAGACTCTCTGGCAATAAAACTCAGCAATCGACCATCTAAGAGAGAGCTGGAGGACAAGAACATCCTGCCCATGATGACTGACCAGGAGAGACTGGAGTCCAGGCAGCAAATTGGCACTAAACTCACACGGTCTGATAATACACAAAGAAATACAAAAATGTTTTCATACACAGAGATATATATATACACAATATCACTGTAACCTATTGCAAATTTTCACAAGTGGTTTTATTTTTTACTTTTAGGAGACTTAGCCAAAGGCCAACTGCAGAAGAGCTAGAGCAAAGAAATATCCTGAAACGTGGGTAAAACGCAAACATTGTGTTGGCAAGGGGTAGCCAAGACCACCACCCGGCTCCTGCTAATAACTGTTTGCAAACCTACTTTTATTTATTAATCAAAAAGTTCACCATTCATTACAGTGTGTAAATTATTGCTGTAAGACCACACCGGTTAATACAAATGATTTTCCAAAGTGCCCCCCTGCAAAGTCGCAGTTCAAAGTTTGCGGCCTCTGTCGTTTGCGGGTTTGTTTTTACAACTGAGCTAATAATTGGTTGCAGAATCCTCTGCAAATTTGCGGAAACCGTAAATGTCTGACGTATTTTTATTTTTTGCCTTTTTCTTGCCAATATCTAATTTTTTCATGTATTTTAGTGTTAAATTAGTAAGACAAAATAATAAGCTAATTTTGCAACATAAATTTTAACATACATTAAGCTACTTTTTTTCATTTAAATGTAACTGTATTTGTTTTTGTACAGTCGAGAAAACACAAAGCAACCATATATTGGCAGCTGCCCTGTAACCCATCTCTGGCAGATTCATACTGTATTTACTGCTTATAAGAAAATGAGTAGCATGAATTACAGTACAGTCTATATAGCAGTAACATCTGTATTTTACATTCTAGCACTACAGGAGAATGTAATCTGTACAGTACGAATACGGGTTTACCTTTGCATTCTTAAGGGTAGTATATTAAATGGAATTTTAATATATTACCCTTATATGGGAGCATATTTAGAGTTTACACTATAAAAATAGGCATTTTTAGGCTTTATTTTTCCCACATTACAAATTTAGCGGGTGCACGATTAGCGGGTTTACTGTATATCCAATTGATCTCCTTTAATGATAAGTAAATTGAATCAAATAAATGAGAAAACATGTTTATAGAGACATGTTATTAATCTAATGAAAAAACAAAGCACACATTTGACTGGTATCAGCTGTGATATCATCTTGGAGATAGCAAGCAAGCTAATCAGACAATTGATTTCAGCTTTATACTTTAACAGTTGCATTGAAAACCACAAACTGTCCATTATTTATATGGCAATATTGTAATTGTTGAATGTTTCACTGAATGGAAATGGAGGTGCTGAAACAAGGAAAACAAAAAATCTTCCTGTAACCAGAAATGACAGAAACAAAACAACAGGCAGATGAATTGGGTAATATCTCTTTCTTCCTTTTTCTTTCAGCACGTAATGAGCAGGAGGAGCTTGAGGAAAAGAGAGAGCTCAAGAAAAGACTTTCACGGAAGGTAAGTTGGGAAGTGGCTATTGGTACATACTACGACTGTAACGGTACATGTATTCGTACCGAACCGCCACGGTACATGGGTCACGGTTTGGTACATGATGTCTTTCGGAGAATACAAGGTACGACTGAGAAGACGTGATTGAAGTAATACGGAATCACAGAGGGACCAAAAAGCACAAGTAAATCATAAACCTG
>JBBPDE010000155.1:12697449-12723260 GCA_037974605.1 Nannopetersius ansorgii | reverse complement strand
AGGTCCGGCGGGAGGTGCTGTTGGAGGTCCGGCGGGAGGTGCTGTTGGAGGTCCGGCGGGAGGTGCTGTTGGAGGTCCGGCGGGAGGTGCTGTTGGAGGTCTGGCGGGAGGCTCAGCAACAATGGAATGGTGACAGCATTGATGCTTTCGCAGATCACCTTTGTTTACATTTAAAGCTGTACACAGACAGCAATGAAAATGTGTAGTTCTCCCATGGCATCCAAGGCTGCAGCTATATATGATGTAGTCTAAAACAGATTAAAAGCATCATGTTAATAGATGTTCATTGGCCATTATAAATGAACTGAAAAACATAAGACCAACCACTCACCACCACACTCAACCGCCCTTGTCCTGTGGGAAGCAATGTGGACTGCAACGGAATTATACTCCTTTATATTGTACTTGTCCAAAGAGCAAAAAGGGCAAGAAAACAGATTTGAATTTTCACAAATTCTTTGAGGTCGAGGCACCGGATGGTCCTTAGCCTGAACAGTGACATGCTGCAAAGACAAAACATGCATTGTTTAATTATAATATTCTTAATTTTTAACTTAATTATGTTAACAAAAATAATCTAATAATGTTCAAAGGTTCATACATTACGATTAGAAAAGTTTATATCCAAAAAAGGTAATAACTAACAAGCATTTTTATTATATTTTAGATGTTATTAATTCACCCATTTTATGTGAACTATTGGTTAAGCTGACACCTATAATGGTTTAATGTGTATTTTTTTTGGAAAACCAACAAGCAGACAGCAATTTTCAGTAACATCATATCTGTTGCTGCATTTGCTGAACCTGTGAAATGAGAACTACATCATTCATGACCTACAGGTCTTGGGATCATGTACAAATTTTACTGTGTTGATTAGGGTGCTCTGTTTTTAAAAGGAAAAGATGAGCGAGAGACATTAGTCTCTTTCACGCAGTCAGGCTCTTCTTTATCCCAGGGAAAAAAAAAATCAATATTTGACACATCACAGATTCCACTGGCAGGTTTCAAATACTATAGCAGTATTCTATTTACTCGCACACTTATAAAACATATCAGTAATTACTTAAGATTCAGATTATTATTTAAGTCGGACCACTTTAACTTATAAAACATTTGGTAGAGAAGATAAATATGCATAAATACATAAAAACATGCTTGTTGAAAACAAAAAATGCAGGGATTACATAAAAATTACATAGAATCTTAGTCTAGTGAATATCCCTATACATACACAGCATCGAGAATAGACTGCATTCCCACAGAGAAAAAGCAAAGTGTGCTTGCTCACTTCTATACGGCCTTCTATACGAAGATTCCAATGACAGTTGGCTTTACTCCGTTGTAACTGACACTCTCTGCTTCTCTTTCTCTCTCCTTCTCTATCCTCTCTCTCTCGCAGAATCACCACAAAATCATCCACAAAGATTGTTAAACACATTCTTGGTTCAAAAGAAAGATTTCCTTCTTTCAAACGGCTTTGGTTTTTAGTTCTCTCTTTCTCTGTCTAGAAGTGTCTTTAACATCGTTTAGAAGGCAGATTCCACTGCCACAACATGATTCAGAGGTTTCACATGGTTTAAAATGTGGATTTTAACCGTAAAAGCCCAATTTATCATCTTCATGTCTTCATGAGATTTAAAATATAAATAAATAAAATATACAATCATGGTAAAGATATGGAGCACACTTACGTAATCAAACAAACTGAATAATGGCGAGTCGGCCATTTAGAAACGCGATTTTAATGAAATATGATCGTTTACTTACACGGGTCATGTACTGCATCCTATCCGCCGCCATTGTTTCTGCACGCATCCAGACGAAGATTCTTTTTCCCGGTATGATAAGAAGTCCCGTCATGCAGCCAATCAGATACCTAGCTTGAAATCAGCCCAGCTGTCGTTTTAGCCAATCAGAAACTCCAACGAAGCCCGCCTACTCCGCTTGAAATCCACCCCAGTGTTTGTTTTAGCCAATCAGAAGAACGCTTTGAAACCGCCCACTGTAATACAACTCCAGTGCTGGAAATCCGCCCACTCGGGTCAATGTTCTGCAGAGACTCATAACTCGTGCAGCCCTAGCTCATCACTTAAAAAAAGTGTCAAGTGACCATTTTGTCATACGCGAACACACCACAACACAGGGTGTGAAGAGCACGAAACAGAGTGCCTGGGGAAGAGGGCGTGGGGGCTGTATCTTGCTCAAGGGTTCCACTAGCAGTCCTGGGATTCAAACCCACGACCTTCTGAATGCAGGGGCAACTCGCTACCCACCAGGTCAACACTTGTTTTTCATGTAACGTTTTGAAGAGACAGATATGCATACTTTTTGTGTGTGTGTGTGTGTGTTAATCTCTATCCATCAGAGATTAACTTTCCGCAGGATGCCCCTTTGGTGTTTTTGACTATAACCTGCCTTTGTGAGAAAGTTTCTCACCACAGTCGAAACCACATACCATCACAAAAAAGATGCTGAACCCTATCTAAAAGCTGTCCGTCTTCATCATTCACATTACACAGCTTCGCTTGATTTATCAGGGTCATTCCACACACTGAAACAGCACTCACTGCACATCTAGGCCAAGTGAATGGGGTCTCATGTCCTGAGAGGTGACTTAATTGGTCTAAACAATTGGGAATCCCTGATCATATCTCCATAATATAGTTTGAGTTTGTGTGTGTGGTCTTTGGAAATCAGTGGTGCACACTATTGTTCCAAAGCCTCATCCTTAGGAGCTTAGGGCTTAACTGCCACAGTTTGCATTATATAGACAGCTTTTATGATCTCCACAGAAAAAGCAGCGTCAGTAGGATGGGCCACTCCAGTACATATGGCCTGAGGTCAGCAGGCCTGCTGTGGGCTACAGGGGTTTAAAGCTGGCATGGATGGGGTGGGGAGCAGTGGAGTGCACCACTGAATTCCTTTGTGATGAGCTGGAGAGCCTCAAATCCTCCTAGTAACGGTTCTACATTTTACATACAGCCTTTGCATACAGGTTGTAACTTTAAGAAATGGGGAAACCATTAATATAATTTGTCATATATGTATTATTATTTTTTTTAAATCATATATAGGAGACGTTGGCTATGGACCAAATGTTTTTTTTGTGAATAATACTGTAGATAAATATATTTTATTTATAATATCCAAATATTGTAGATCATTTCCTACATTCCTGTTTTATAGCCAGCATTGTCTGTTTACATGCAGTCCTGGTTATTGTCATTATCAGAGGTTTCACTTGCAGAATATGTTATCTTGAGCTATGTGTAGGTGGTTCTGTATGTTTGTAGGGAGCATAAACTCTGACATCACAGCGTTAAGTCAGCTAGTAAGATTTATAGACGCTATTCATGACTCATTTGTATTAATCAATCTTGAATGGTCAAGCATTAAGTAATAAACACAGAACATAAATCCAACCATTTTTAAACAGATTGCATATTTTACTTGATGCAGGACATTTCCAGATATTTAAGGGAGAACACTAAAATCTGTGTGGATTAACCTTTTATTATTCTTAAGGCATCAAATTAGTTACAACTGTGTTAAACATATTAGACAAGGCAAGCCTAGTTCTAAGTAGCAAAGTAAAGGCACTTGAAATTAACTGCCTCCATATACTGAGGCATCTAGCATTATAAACATTCTCAATTTCCAATCTGATTGAACATTTCAGCTACAATGTAATGATTTCCTTACATCCTCACTACTCCTTCTAGTTCAAAAATACAAAGATATGGTAAAAATAATCCCTACTCTTTACTACCTTTTAATATAACAATCCAAAGTACATGACAGCTAACTACCCCAAGCCACTACAGAGAAAGATCATTTATTCACCAAAGCAGTATGTCACTGACTAGTCTGACGTTATGCACTAGACATGAAAATGTCTCGTTAGTGTTACGCAAGCACATCATATTCTGAAGGACTTTTTTTAATAAAATGCCTAATATTCAGTTATGAGCACTCATCTAACCATCAACCATTCATACATTTTGTGCAATTAATATATTTGGGTTAGTTCTAGTGAATTTTGTCAGCGTGTTTATATACGGAGAGTAGTTATGCTTATGACAGAGACCTGGAGCTGAAAGAGGTTCTGCTGTAGCTGAAGCTGCTGTATCTGGATGAGGAAGTTGAGAAAGTGTGGTCCACGCTGCCTCTGCGGGACCCACTCCGTGAGCCTGGAGTCGAACTTGGTTTTGTGTTGTAGGGGCTGCTGATACCATGTGAGGATGTGGTGGCTGCAGGAAGCATCCGTACACCTGTTCCCTCTTCCAACATACAAGCATCCATAGCCTCTTTGTAGGAAATCCTCAGCTTAGTCTTGGGGCAGGTCAGGGCCTTGTGGTGGTGCCGTGTTTCCAGCAGCTTCTGGGCCGCTCTTCCATCCAGCCATCCCAACTGTAAAGTCTCATCAAGTGTGAGTCTTCGATCATGCTCTGGATCAAACAGACCTCCTGTCAAAAACTGGAATTCAAGGAAACGCTGTCCGGCCTCATATGGTAGCCACTTTTCTTTCACTGCTTCAGCTGCTGACATTTTCTTCTTGGTCTTTACATCTTCAAAGCCAATGTATGCCTTCTGAGCAGGTTTCAGCCGGTTAGCCATGTCATCATCAATTATGCCCAGACGGGTAGCTTCCTGAATGGAGAGGCGGCGGCCATTTTCTGGGTTTACAATGCCACCAGTGCAGGCTTGTGCCTCTAGCAGTCTTTGGGCTGTGATTGAGTCCACAAGACCAAGCTTCATTGCTTGAAAGATACTCATTTTTTCTAACTTCTCTGAGTTAAAGATGGCCCCAACTGGACTTTGCTCATCTGTAGACTTTCCAGGTGACGTCAAAGTAATTGACATGCTTGTAATGCGCATCAGGGAACTTGGTGAGGAGGGAGGTTGCTGCTCTGGGGAACTCCTGGCAGCTGCCACAGTTTCACTTTTGACTGCGGTCTGGGATGAGAATGAAGATGTTGCGGAAGCACTGAGGGGCTTATTCTCTGGTTTGGTCTTACTGGTAATGTGGTCAACAAATTGTGTGAGAGTAATGGCCCCTAACCGGTACTTGCTTAAAGTGTCTTGGTCGATAACACCTTTATCAAGAAGTTCTTGTAAGTCATACTGAAGACCTGTTTGCCTATCAGCGATGATCAGTTTTTTTGTGCCATCTGAGGAAGAAACAGTTATCTCTTCCCATTCGCTTTCCTGCTGTGAAAGCTCCATGAAAGTTTCATAGTCAATCAGCTGCTTGTCGTAGGCTTCACGTACGGTCATCTCCTTATTGGTGTCTGGATCTACAATTACAACCCTTGTTTTTCTTGTAGTATTCTTTTGAGTTGTTGCTGTCTTACTCTTGTCATGAAGTGCCAAAAGCACAAGGCCTGTTTTATCATCTGTAATGCAGCGACTCTTCAGCTGAAGATATGTCAGATTGTCCTCAGTGTTTGGATCAAAGAACCCCTTTGTGTCGTCTCCCTCATCTTTTAGAATTTGATTCATCTCCTCACCAAAGTAACCTCTCTGATAGGCTACATCAACATCAATTCGATGGCTTTGTTTGGGGTCAATGATTCCACCACTGGCTATCTGAGCTTCCAGCAGGCGAATACCATGGCCTTTTTCAATCAGACCCCGTTCAATTGCCTCAAAAAGGGAGATGATCTTGTCAGTACCAGGATCTTTATAACCAGTAACTGCTCTCTCAGCAGAGAGGAGCTTGTCTTTAAACTCCACACCAACCAGGTGCTTCTTACATGCCTCTTCCACTGTGTAGTACTTATTGTTAACAGGGTCAATCATGAAGCCTGAGGCTGCTTGGGCTTCCAACAGCTCCAATGTTGTGCCAGGCCTCAAAAGTCCTTCTTTCATGGCCTGGTAAATGGGCAAGATACATTTCTTGGCCTCGTCATACACTCCAGCAATACAAGTAGATCCCTGAAGGTAGGCTCTGAGTCTAAGTTCAATATCATGGCTAGTCAGCTTGCCTTCCCTTAGCTGATCAATGTCTGAAGGCTCCAACAAGTTGGCCTCTACTAGATCTGATACAGAAACCTTTTCTCGTAGCCCCTGTACCATCATTTGGTCTTGAAGTACTGGAAGCAGAAGCAAGCCTGTGCTAGGGTCCGCTGTGCATCGTTTCTTTAGGGTGACATAGCTAGTACTCAGACGTGTATCTGGGTCAATGTAGCAGTTCGGTTTCGCATTCAGGGTTTGATAAAGGCGCTCATCAATCAAATCACGGTTTATAGCAACATCCTTAGGTAGATATACACTGAGAACAGGGTCGAGGATCCCTCCTGCAGCTTCCTGTGCCTGAAGCAGACGCAAAGTTGTATCTTCATCTATTAGCCCCTTCTTCATGGCTTGGCTGACTGACAGAGGTTTGCTTGTGTTTGAATCCCTGAATCCAATGCATGAGGCCTCTGCAGTCAGCAGCTGCTTCTTATCCTCTTCATCCACAAGCCCACTCAGACAAGCCTCTTCCACGGTCATCTTTACATTAGTTTTGGGGTCAATTATGTATCCTGTGGCTGCCTGTGCCTCCAGCAGCTTGATGGCACTTTCTTTTGAGATTATGTTATCCCTATAGGCCTCTGTGATTGTTAACTTTCCTGTAGAACCAGCTGCTATTCCTGCAATAGTTCCTGTGCCCTTGAGATTCAGCCTGATATCAACAGCCACATCCTGGACAGTCTGCTGACCTCTGACCAAGTGATCCAATGTCATTTTGTCAATTACACCACAGTCATGCAGCTGTTGGGCCGTGACTTTTTTTCGGACACCATCAAAGACTAGGGTGGAGGGACTGACCATTGTGTCAGGCTGATCAGTCTGTGTGTACGTGTTTGCAGCATCTGATTTCTGCCTTAGTTTCAACAAGTCGTTTTGCAGCGAATCTCTTAGAGTTTGTAGATTGGTGCACTCCAGCTTCAGTGCATGCAGCTGGAGACTATAGCGCTCTTCCACCTCCTTTAAAAGGGCTTGCAGCTTCTCCAACTCACTTTTTAAGGCATTATGTTCTCCCTCTAGCACTATGCACTGTGTGCTATACTGGTGCACACGCTCTTCTTGAATCTCACATTGCCTTTTCCAGTGATTGAATTCCTTCCTGAGCATCTCATTCTCTTCATTTAGCTGCGTTTTCAGATGCAGCTCGGACTCCTTTGATTGTTTGATACTGTTCAGCTCTACTTCAAACTTCTGCATGCGAGCCATATCTTTTTCCATTGTATTCATCTTCCTGATGAGGGCATCTCGCTCTTGCTGTAACTCAGTGCACTGAGACTGGGTGGCCTGTATTATGGATGAAGTCTGCAGAGAAAAGCAGAGACAGAGAGACAGAGAGATTCATACATTAGGAATGAAGCATGATTTTGAATCATTCTAAGTACTAAGACAAGACTAAACAGCACAAGACAAAACTCTAATTGTATCTGCTGCTTTCTGCAGGTACTCATCCAGGTGGGCAAAGGACTCATCTAAGTGTTAAAGGATTTAAATAACAATTAGAAAAGTCTCAAATCCCACAAGCCTACAGAGAAAACAAATACATGCACAAACACATTGGACAATATCTCACAAAAAACACAGACATCGGAGGCATTGATTGAGACAAGTACAAGCATATAGTTTTGCACTGTCAAGTACAGGAAACCATGCAAATTAAAGTGGTTTATACATTTGCATGTCGGAGTATAAAAACAGTCTAGGGAACAGAGACAGAAAAGCAAACATTAAGCTAAAGGCATGCCTATGAAAAGTCTGAGAGGAACTACAGTCTACCACAGTCCCAGACATTCTACAGTGAATTAGTACCTCACTGGCTTGTTTCTGTATATTCTGTATCTCCAGTCGCAGCTTTTCTCTCTCCTGTGAGAGTTGCTGGATAAGGTTGTCATGCTCAGCTCTTGCATGCTGGCTGTTTTGGAGCTGTTGCTCAAGTGCTTTAACCTGGGAGCTCATTTCTTCATCTTCTTGGCGCCTGCCTTGCCGTTGCTCATCACACTTCTGACGCATAGTCCGTAGCTCTTCCTCTAGGTGGAGACGTTCTTTAGTGAGAGTCTCTGTGAGCTTCTTCAGGCGTTCAGTGTCAGCTGTCATTTCATTCAACATCCGCATTTTCTCCTCCATGCTTCGGTGCAAGGCTTCATAGCGCTGATTGGCCTCACGAACCCGACCCTGCTCTTGCACCAGCTGCAGCCTTAAAGTCTTCATTTGAGCCTCAATTAAAGCCAAACGCTGACTGCAGCTCCCGTGCTCCGTCAGGCTCCGGTCAAGAGCCTCCTTCATCCGCCTGCACTCTTCTCCTGTGTGCCTGGCCTCGATGCTGGCTTCCTCCTGACTCTTGCGCAATGTTGTGATGGTGGAAGTGTACTCACGCATGGCCTGGCTGTTCTTTTCAAGTTGAACTTCGGTTCTCCTGCGCTTAGCAGCCTCCTCTTGAGCCACTCGTCCTTGCTGTTCTAGCTCTCCCTCCAGCTGTTTCAGCTCCTCCTGAAGTTCTTGAATTCTAGCCTGAAGTCGGGTGATGTTCTGCTCTGCCCTATTCCTCTCTTTTCCTTGGGATTCCAGCTCCACATGGAGGACTGCTAACTCCTGTTGTGAGGAGCGAAGCTTTATTAGCTCTTGACTACATGTTGTATGTTTAGTATGGAGGTCAGCCAGCTCCTTTTTTAGGCGGGCAATCTCTGCTTCAAGAGCTCCTTTCTTGCTTAACTCTCCCTCAAGAGAGTGCCTGAGGCTGGAGATTTCATTGCTCTTTTCTTTCAGTGTCCTCATTGAGCTTTCCTGCATGTCCTTCCATCTGCTCTCATCTGAACACTTCCGACTGAGAAGTAGTTGAATTTGAGCCTCCAATTCACTTTTCTTCCGAGCCTCAACTGTGCTTGCTGAGGTTTGTTGCTGCAGTAACTCTTCGGTACGTATTCTCTGAGCCTCTTCCTCTCTAAGGCAGAGCCGCAGCCTACTCAGTTCTTTCTGCAATTCCTTATGTTCTCCCTCTAGCCTGTCAAAATCCAGCCGCATGGACGAGCAGTCATCCTCCCGTTGCTGTGAGAGCTTCTGAATGTTCGCCTGTGTTACCAGTATCTGGGACTCATGGACCTGGTTAACCTCTCTCAGTTCCACGCTGTGTTGCTGCCTTACCTTAGCCAGTTCCATCTGTGCTTTCTTCGCATTCTGTGCTTCCTCCTCCAGCTGCCCTCTCAGGCGCTCAGCCTCCCGGGTCCGATCTGCCACGGTCTTCTCCAACTCAATCTTGGCCCAGTTGGCCGCTTCTAGCTCTCTTTGTCTTTTTCGCAAGGCCCCCTCATGTTCTTCCTGTTGACTGGTGTACCGCTCCTCTATAATTTTCTTGTTTGCTTTTTCTTTCTCCAAAAGCAGTTTGATGTGCTGCAGCTCCTCTAACAGCTCCTGTAGCTTACTCTGAGAGGAATTCAAGCTGTCTTGTGCTGCACTGCACTGCATGGCCTGACTCATCTTGACTTCCTCCAAGGAGAGCAGTTGTGTCTGAGATTCGCTCAACTGAAGTTGGTAACATGAGAGCGCCTCCTGTAGTGAAGCATTCTTAGCATTGTGGCCTTCAATATCTGCTCTCAGAAGTCTTAGCTCCTCTTCAAGCAAATCTATCTGGGTGTTTCTCAACTATGAATTCAGAGAAAAATGTGAATGAGTATTTAAGAAGGGTCAGGGGTTGAAAATAATGTAATGTATGCGTGAGTCCTAGGCTCCAGTCAATCATGTTTTGTATACCTTAAGCTGCTCCAAGTTCTTCAGTGAATCTCCAAGGTGTTTGCAGTAATCACTTGAACGTGTAAGCAGCTCTAAGTAGCGGGCATGTAAGAGAGAAACCTGAGACACAAAAAAAGATAAGCAACCAGGAGATACAAAAATTGCTGTGTACTTGCGTTGGGTGTATAACATTGTACCTCCTGCATTACTGCAGTAGATGGGGATTGTAGCATCATTCTTTTAATAGGAATGTTGAGCAGAGTCTCTAGCCCAGCACTGTAAGATGCCAACTCCACCTCATAGCCCTACACATTTACACATGTTCAATTAATGCCTATTTTAATTATTTTATGGCAGTTAAACACATTATAATCAATGTATTAGTATTTCTTGTTACTTTTACCTTAATTGCCTTTATGCATGTGTCACCATCTCTCTGCACAGCCTCTACTGTTGCTCTTTTCGCCATTATCTCAGAATTCAGTGCCTAAAGAATGCATAATCAAAGCCAAACAATTTTTAAAAGAGTTCTCCCGTCATGTCATTGACATTACATTTTTGTGAAGTGCATATAACCAGTGATTAAACAATATGCAAATTCATGTTTGGTCTAATAACTAATTTGCAAGAGAGATATTAAGAGTTTACAGCCTTGACTAAGGCATACTTTCTGTTGGCTAAGAAGTCTGGTCAGGACAGTAACGTCATCCGTTTTGGTGGTCTGCTGTGCATCTATACGGCCTTTGGTTTCATCAATCCAAGCACTGAGAGTTGAGCTTGAGTGTAAATACTGCAGTAGCTGTTGCAAATATGAATCCTGATCACTCAGCCTGAGACAGGAAATAGGTTAGAAAGAATTTGTTGTCTGTGTTAGAGGGCACAGAAAAATAAAACAGAGAACGGTACAACAGATAGATATCAAGAGAATCATACCTGCAATTTATCTGTGCTTGAATGCGCTTCCAGCGATCAGACAGCAAGCTTCCATGGTCAGTGTACTGGCACACCTCAACATCACATTTTGGACAATTCTGATAAATTTGTTCATTATACTGACAGGTCTTGCTTAAATCCACCTCCAGAGTGCCCAACACACTTTCATTTTGCTGAAGCTCAGACAGCAGAATCTACAAAACAAAAAAATAATAGAGTTACACTACAGATTTTACAGAATTAGTTCTTTACATCAGTCCAACATAGCTGAATGAAACACAAGTCTGAATATGTAATACTCTTAGAGTATTCTGGTATGCTTGAACTTCAGCTGGGTCCAGCGATGTTGTCTCTCTCTCAGTGAGTCGAGCTTCATAAACCTTAACTAAATCCTCAGTTTTAAGTAAGGTCTGCAGCAGAGACTTCATGGCCTTTAACCTGACACAAAAATAGAGAGATTTTTACATGTAGTTTTCCCAAACATATCATTTCTTTTTTTTCCTTTTTTTAAAGATTTCTTTACCTTTGCAGGCGAGAGTTAGTCTGAGATCCAAGTTTGTCCATTCTCTGATTAATAAGGTTGAATTGGCTGCGTAGAAAATGAGCCTTATCTGTGTCTTTCATCCCCTCTAGTTCTTCAAGAACTTGATCTTTTAGCTTCGGGAATTCTCCTTTAATCACCTCCATATCCCTTTGTATTGACTACATAAAAGAAAATAAATATTAGTCATGATTAATGTGTGTATAGGTGCTGTTTTGTACATTTGTCTGTGTGTTGGCTGGGTGTTGTGTGCTATAGACTGCATTAACAAGAATATTTCACCATTTGTCTTGCTATTGATTTTAGTGGGAACAATGCACTTATGGATAACAGATACACATGCAAATTATGAGTTTAACTACTGAGGGAATGTATACGTTATGTAACTGACTGCCCACTAAGTGTTGCTGTCAGCTCACATTCAGAGCTGTACAATTAAACGCTTCCTTTTCCAACCCACATTATTCAGTTACATTGGAAAACACTTATGGTCTTGTCCATGCAACCTTACATGTGTTTCATGCATTTGTCCTCAGCATACAGTGAGCATGTTTATGACAGGGATGTACCTGTGTGCGAGTGATGTGGCTAGTAAACTGAGTCGGAGCATCTTGTCCCAGCGGGATGTGCAAGTGAGTGGTTAGGGCTGACTCTGCAGCGTCCAGCTTTAGCTGCAGATCATGTAGTTCACTGAGAATTTTCACCTCATTCTTCTGTGCTTGCTGCGCAGCTGAAACATACAGAGAATTGTGCACTATGTGTATATGTCTTGTGGCATGATTGTGTGACTGTCCATCATGTTCCTCGGCATGACCAATGCAAAGTGCAAAGTGGATGTTCTGTTAATTATAATACTGTATTATTTGAACACCAATGACTGTAAAGAAATAGCACGAGTCAACAATCCACTTCTGCACAGCCATGTTATAAACCATTCAGCCAGAACATAAAAAGCACAAACCACATATTGCCACCAAAACACCTGACACGTAAAGTCATGGACTCAACAAGAACAGCACTTCAGCTTCAAGAAACTGTTCGCTCACTGCCTAGTATATCTCACCGCATGACAGCTGCCATTGACAGACGTTTAATGTTATTCACTTCATTTTTCAGTGGGTTTAAAGTTGTGGCTTTATTCATTATACCCATCAGCCACACCAAAATCACTGACAGGTGAAGCGAATAACACTGATACTCTTGTTGTAATGGCACCTGTCAAAGGGGGTGTTGTAATGGCAAACTGCAAAAATTGTTCATTCATGGTGTGAAGAACATGACAAACACTACAGTGTTAATTTGGCATCCAGATCTCAATCTGAGTTAGTCAGTGGGATGTGCCAGACACACCTGTTAAATCCAAGGCCCTGGATTTAAAGGATCTGCTGCCAACATCTTGCAAGTTTCCACAGCATACTTTCCGAGGTTTGAGTCCATGCCTCAATAGATCAAACCCATTTTGGTGGCACGAGCAGAACAATATAAGGCAGGTGGTTTAATGTTATTGATAAACTATGTATATTGTGAGAATACTGAATCATTAACCCAGTACTGTGAATTTATTCAATTTGGGCACCAAGCATACTGTTAGTTTGTGTGTAAGTGCTATATGGAGTGGATCTCACACAGCAGTGGTGATCCAGCTTTTAAACACCTATACCTACTAAAAATATAAAAACAAAAGTGGATACTGACAGAAACTGACTACTGACTTCGGCGTTGTTTTATGTTCTAGTTGTAATATACTAGCAAGTAAAACACTAGTAAGTGAACCTGACATTTTGGAGATCATTAAACTACTTTCATTTGTCAACATCATCACTAATCCACAGACCCAGTGAGTCAGGCCTGTTGCTAGCAACTCCAGGTGCCTTAGGGGAGGAGATAGATTGACTCTGGCCATAGAGCCCCTGCAGCAGGGCAACTAGGTGATGTTTTCTCAGCATAGTTGAAAAGCTATCCCTCATGCGAGCGCGTTGCCACGTGAGCACCACTCTTCTCCAGTTCACATGTCAAACAGGTTTGCCACGCACAGAGGAGCACCCAATGAAATGCCTGCTGAAAGTGCACTCAGTTCAATTATACGGCACATCATTTTTAGTAGGGGCTCCAGCATCCACTACTCCTAGGTGCATACCAGGAGCCAGAGCGTTGCACACATTAGAGATTAGAGACACTCTTTCTATCTCTTTGGGTCAACCAGAGGAGGATAGGTCCCCCTTTTGTCATCTTGGTTCTAGGATTGCAGGGATTAACCGTTTTGACTATTAATCGCAGTGTGAAACATTACGGTTAATCCACTGTGAAGACTTCCCCAACACAGTCAAAAAATATGGATTCTTTTATGCTGAAACAAAGCGAAATGAACACAGAAGACCAAATTCAGGATATTTGAGGATATTTAAAGACATTTGATGGGGATATCTGGCCAGCAAATAAGTATTTCAAGGGGAAAAGTGGAACAACACTCTGAGAGACGGACGCTCGTTTGCTAAATTTCATAAAAAGTGAATGCATGGAAAATTATGACACTGCCCTAAAAGTGTCTATAAGCTGGCTGGGTTGTGATAAAACTGCTTTGGAATTTCTGTGTATTGTTTTATTGTGTTTGAACAGTTGGGCGGATCGAGTTGTTTTCTGAACCAAATGGTCAACCAAGGGGCGGAGCAGACTCTGTCAGACACCGCGAGTCGGTTCCTCGGGTCCGTTTGTACAGAATGAATGGAAGAGAAGCGGTGTTGAAGCGGTTACTGATTTATAATCCTGGGGTAAAAATAAGGATTTCTCCAAACAAAATGGTGTCTCTGCTTCCACTAAATGGTACTGCTTTACAATCAAAACCACATAGAACATTCCTTTTATTAATTTCAAATTTTGAACATACGTTGACAAGCCTGTGGCTATTGATTGTTTTCTAAGAGAGTTTGCTGACCGGAACGATAAGGATTGCTGAATTCAAAGAGCTTTGGCACAAGCTTATATAAAATCCATCCTGTGTTGCTGTTTGAAAATAAGTTTACATATTTTACTTTGAAATGAGTCCAATCGCTAACAAATGTAACTTTGTATGACAGAATCGTGAGCTTTTTAAAGTTGGTAATGCAGAAAACAAGATGGCTGCCAAAATGGGGGGTTAGTAACGTTAGTAACAATTAGTAATGTTACATCTACAAGCTGGACTAATGGTGTCTTATAAATTGTGGACCATGTTTAAAACATATGAGCAGAACTGCTGTCTGATCCACATCTGCTCACTGGTGGCATGGTGGGAGTCCTGGTCCATCTGGATTTATAAAATGATGCATAAATCCAGATGGACTACATTCTGTAAGTGTAAACTACAAATGCATCTACATGGTGAGTAGACCTGCTCATTGTCCATTTGATCATAGATACAGGTAAACCTTATGAAAAGGCTAAATGGTGTGATGCACTCACTATAAGCTGGTAGCTGTATGACTAGCTGGTCATAATGTTGCTGGGCTCCTGTGTACTGGGTCTCAATGCTTTTCTTTTCCTCCTCTGCAAACATCTCAGAGCTTGTGCAGTTCCTTTGGAATTCTTGATAGTGAGCTTCCAGGCTCTTAACGATGCTGCGGTATTCCTCTGGATGCATTTGAGCCAGCTATACACATAAATACACACCCACAAAAACATGCACATTAACATAAATGCTGAATTAGCACACAAATTTACACCATTAGCTACTAGACAAACAACTGAAGACTACCCAGCAATAATTAAAGCCACGACACTAAAACTGAATTACATTTGAAGATTTGTTCTCAATATGATGGCACCTGTCAAGCGATGGAATTTATTGAAGTATAAAGTGAATAATTAAATATTGAATTATGTTGAAAGTAGGAAGTGTAAGGATCTGAGTGATTTTGACTAAGGCCAAATTGTGAAGGCTCAATGACAATGACTCCAAAAGTTCTTGTTTTGCAGTAGTATACAGTGATCAGAACTTACCAAAAGTGGTCCATGGTAGGACAACCAGTGAACCAGTGAATTGTGGGAATGGGGAAAAGCTACTCTCACTGAATCCCACAGAAGAGCTACTGTAGCATAAACTGCTTAAAAAACATGCTGATCCCTGTCCAAGGTCGACAGAGTCTACAACAGACGTGTGAGCATCAGAACGGGAAGAATGGAAGAAGGTGGCCTGGCCTGTTGAATCATTTTACTTGTTTTTACTTGATGTGGAGGATGATTTGGTAAATGTTCTGTGGTGAGACTTGGGGACTGGAATTTGTATGGATGTCAATTTGACACAAACAACCACAGACTACTGTAGATCAAGTACACCCCTTCATGTCAATCGTGTTTCAGCAGGCCTCTTTCAGCAGGCTAATGCTCACTATTACACTGGAAACAGTGTTGAAAAGGTATGAGGGGAAAAAAGCATGGTATGAAATGGCAAAAAGTTCTAGGTGCTGACCTGGCCTCCAAATTCCATGCCTCAATCAGTCACGGCTGTTTTGGCAAGAGGGAGGACCTACACAATGGTGGTTTTACAGCCAGGGTTGATGGGTGTGTAATACAGTGAAAAGTGTGTTTTACCATAGAGATAGTGAGGGAGTTGATGCGGGTGATATCTTGTATGCAGTACTGCCAGGAGATGAGGCTCTTTATGTTGATGTACAGCTGGTTCCACAGTGACAGAATGGCTTCATAGTACTGCTCATTCCTGCAATGCAAAACATTAATTACGTGACCTGCAATGACATGCATACACTAGGCCTCTCCCAAAACAATATACAGGTAAAGTTTAAAAACTGTGGTAAAATGAATGACATATTGGCAACTGTCTTGTGAATGTTACAGAATTAATCTACTAAATAAACTAGTTAAATGGAATATGAAAACAATGTAAATTATCGACAATTGGTCCACGTTCAAGGGCAAGCCTGGTGTCTTATCCCGGGCTGGTATCCACCCCTTGAGGGAGGGTGCTGCTCTCATCTCTTGCAGCAAAGCCCCCAGTCTGTTAGCTAGCGTAGCTCAGAAAAACCAGTGCTGAGGCCAAGAGGCAAACAGACCAGCTAAATCGACCGTCTGCTAGCTGCCTTGAGTCGTCACCTAGGTTTCACCCTAAAGTTCTAGAATATCAAGACTGTGTCTGTCCTCCAAACTGATCAGAATCTTGATACCTTATGCCTTACAGAGACCCGGGATTAGACATGACGAGTTTGTTGCTCTAAATGAGACTACAACCTGACGCTACAACTATGCACATAGTCCTAGAATAAACGCTAGAGGGAGAGGCACAGGAACCATACATAGAAGTTCCTTAAGTATTAAACAGATAACTGAGTTTAAGTTCTCATCCTTTGAAACTCTCTTCATAAACATAACTAATCTAGGTACTAATAAGATCTCTCTCTCCCTAATTACTGTCTAGAGGCCACCAGGGCCAAACGCACAGTTCTTACAAGATTTCAGCTGTTTCATAGCAAATGTAGCAGTACGCCGTGATAAAATTATTGGAGATTTTAATATTCACTTTGAAAAAGAACAGGATCCTCTAAAATCTGCATTTCCTTAAATTCTAGATACGGTTTGCTTCTCCCAACATGCAACATGTCCTACACACTACTGCGGCCACACACTTGACTTAATCTTGACTCTTGGTGTTAATGTGGATGACATAGCTATTCTTCCTCAGTCTACAGTAATCGAAGATCACTGCCTCATTACATTTGAACTTCATCATAATCATAATTTAAGCACATCGCCTCGTTTTCAGATCAGTTTTGCAGTAACATCGGCCACAGTTCCTAGGTTTATTGAAAACCTTCCAGAAATATCAACCTCATTTGGCACTCCATCTTGTTTAGCTGACCTAGAAAGCCTGAATGTTTCGAGAGCTCAATCTTTGATCCACACTAGACTGCGTCACACCTCAATTGTACATTGTAAATGCTGATCCACTCTGCCTGGAAAAAAAGCCATAGAAACTAAAACAGAGCACTTAGCCTGCTTTATCATCCGCTTAGCCTATTTATCATTCATTTGCATTTACATTTATGGCATTTCGCTGACTGCTGCTTAAACCTAAAGCTAAGATTGTTGCTGCTGATCCTGTTGTTTTATGGACTGCAGACTCGGTTTCTCGTCCAACAAATTTACCTCTATGGACACCAACAGAGTCAATAATCTTGTTCATGAGTTGTAAAAAGTGCTATATAAATAAAATTGATTGAATTGAATGAGTGTTACAAAGTGTCCAAAAATCATAGAAACACCAACCATTACATAAGCTTGTCAGAAAACAAGTCAGTGTGCTTTGGATTTAAGATGTGTGAGCATGTCTGTGTGTTTACATGAGTTCCATACTTGTTGGCCAGGCTGATGGACAGTGGGTTGGGTGGGGGCACTAGAAGACAGATGGAAGGCACTTGCATATCCAAACCTCCAGGACCAGTCACCAGCCACTTACTTCGTTCAGAGTTATCTTTAAGAATGCCTTCATCACCCTTACAGATGACCTTCTACAAGACAGAAAAGGATAAAGAAAAAATCAGCTTAGATTAGAACCTTTGGTAGAGTGCAATAATTCCCAATTATAAGATCACACACACACATATATATATACTAATTATTCTGAAGGTCTGAGAGTGACCATGCCTAATGAGAGAATATGGGAGAATGTTTTGGGATAGAGGACAGTAAGTGGGCATTCATGTTTTACCTGATCTTGTCTGAAGTCACACAAAGCCTGTACTATAACAGGGCTGGTGCTCTTTTCCTCTGGGTTTCTCGGCTTCAGTCTCACAATGCTCTTGGAATTATTCACCAGGTGCTGGACATGCTGCTTCTGCTCCACCAGATGTTCACGCTCTCTCTGACACACACATAAAATAACCCTGTGCTTAAAAGCCTCTAGTCTCATATGTCTACAGTGCCTACTGGAAGGTCTGGAGTCTATAATTAAATTGTAGATGTGAAGCATTTACACGTGTGTTTGAGAATTTTACCTCCAGGCTTTTAAGCAGCTCCTGTAAATTTTGCAGGGGTGTTGTTTTGTCACAGGTGAATTTCTTGCGAACGGTCTCATGTTGTTTCTGTAGTTTGCTATATGTCTCATTTGCTTCAGCAAAGAACTACAATGAGGCAAAATTAAGGTTACTGTACACCATGTTTAAAAGACCAACTCAATAAATAATTGAACAATTCATATAAATGAATACAATCAAATATGCACAGCAAGAACGTATTAAACTGAAGTAGCACCTTTGAATATTGTTTCAAATATGAGGTTAATGGAGTGTGTGTTCATTTGAGTTAACCTGGCTGTATGCTGCATTCTCTTTCAGATGCACATGGATGCATTTGGTGATCTGGAGGAGCCAGCTCCACTGGGTCTGGAGAGTCTCCATGTAAGCCTGGGAGAAAACACAGGAGCTGAAAGGTCACAGAAGACAGACGAAACACAAATGTGTACAAATATTCAGTCCAAAAAGGCAACAGGGCCTCACCTCAATCTTGTCAGAGGCGGGGTGGTTGTTCACCAGAAGGCTGTCGACCTTCAGCTTGAGTTTATTCAGATCTTTCTCCTTCTCCTCCAAATCACTCATCAGCCTCTGTGGGAGAAATTTCATGTGTGTAAGAATTTGCCCATGTCACTGGAAAACATGGATAGGGGAGTGTCAGGATCAAAAGTTAGAAATGAAATGCTGAAGATTTATTTTTGGTAACCAAGGTTTTAGATATAGATTTTAGATTGGGCTAGATCATTTGTATTACATATAGTTAACATACGTGTAATATACATTACACTTACATTTTACATTTACACATTTGACGGATGCTCTTATCCGGAGTGACTTACAGTTAACAATCTAGGCAAATGTAGCTTTAGGCTTCTTGAGCGAAGACATTTATTAGTGTAGTACTGTAAGCTTTCTTGCCAGAGAATCAAACCCATTTTCTGTGTGGAAGGCTGCTGTATTGTCAGACACAAATGTGCCCTAATTTAATTATTCTAACAAACATTAAACTTCCTGTGATGTCGCGTCCCGTTTTGCTGCTGGTTTGTTGTTTTGACCTGAGACAGTAACCCACCCTCGTGGGAGGGTGCTGCTCTCATCTCTTCCAGCACAACCCATAGCCTGTTAGCTAGACAGCAGTGTAACTCAGATAGTTGCTACTGACAAGAACAGATAGTCACTAGTGCCGAGGCCAGGGAGCAGGTGGTGTGGAATTACAGGTACCTGCAAACTTTACTGACAATTTTATGGACTTTTTCAACAATAAAGTCATAAGACAAGCAGCTCCACCACAGCTGCTGCCTGATTCAGCTGACTCTGTAACTTCAGCCTTTTCCTGGTTTAGATTTTACTTGGTTGAATGCTATCAGTTTGTAAGAGTCAATGGAGAATCTTCATCTTCAGTGTCCTGCAAGGTCCTGTTTTAGGATCTCTTTTTTGTACATGCTGCCATTAGGTATGATTATCCAAAAACAGAGGATTAGCTTCCACTGCTAAGCAGATGACATAACTTTATGACTGCATTAAAGACATAAAAGACTGGATATCACATACCTTTCTCTTGGTCAGCACAGACAAGAAACAAACTGTCTTTTGCAAAAAACAAACTGTCCTAGTGCTTGATCCTGCTAATTCCTAAGCTCCTCTGAGCTTCACTATGGATCTTGATCTGTTGTTCGATGCACATGTAAGTACTGTTAATAAAACAGCTTTTCTTCATCTACAAAATATTGTTGATTTAAGAAATGCACTATCCCTCCATGATGCTGAAAAATGATCCCATGCCTTTATTGCCTCCAGATTCAATTACTGTAAAAGCTTGCTGTCTGGCTGCTCCAACAAGAACCTAATATGCTTCAATTAGTCCAGAATGCAGCAGCTAGGGAAATTTGGAAATTTGACAACATTAGACAATGGCCTTGATAATATTGATTATAAAATTCTACAGACATTTAAAGCCCTAAATGGCCTTGCACATGAATACCTCTGTGAATTTATGTCTTGTTATGGACCTACAAGCTCACTCAGATCTCAAGGTCAAAGCCATTTACTTGTCCCCAGAATAATGAAAGCTTCAGCAGAAGGGAGAGCATTTTTATATAAAGCTCTGGAATGCTGTTCTGAATAGCGTTCAAGACTCCAGCGTTTTCCTGTCAGATGAAGGGTAACTGCTGTTCAAAGCTCTGGTGGAGACTGTTGTTCCTGTTGTTGTGGACTAGAGCCCCTCAAGTTACTCTTAAAACAAAAACTACCTCTACTGACTCTTAATCACTGTTGACTTAACTGGTACAGTTCAGTTTGTACATACAGGGTTTCTTTTGTTAATTATCTCCACAGAGACTGGGATGGGATCCCTCTTTGTGTCTAGGAGTTTTTCCTTGTTTCTGTCATGCTTGGCTTGCATACTAGAAGCTCAGAACTGGATTCTATAAAGCTGCTTTGTGGCAACACTTGTAAAAAGCGCCATATAATCCAAATTGAATTACATTTGCTGTATTAATGTTTTTTTGTACGTATTTTAATGTTATAGAGGTAACACTGAATGCACTATAAGTATGAAGAAGGTGTATTCATGACTGTTGGCATGATCTTACTGAGTAGCTCTCCTGCTTCTTGGGGATGTAAACATCAATATTTTTGTTGCCCCAGTCAAACATCAGCTCCTCCTCCTCTCGATCATTCACCCACATAATCTCTCGAGAGATCTCCTCGATGATGTTCTGTAGCTCATGTAGCTGGGCACTGCGTCCAAATGACAGCTTCTGCAAGCACAGATAAATTGCCTAAACTCAGACATGGTGTAAAGAACACACCAAATTTCTATTTATGTATCACATGCACAAGTAAGAATATTTGTGCAATGGAATGCTTGTGGTAATACTGACACAATTTACACTATACTTGAATACCATTTCAGAAGTTACTAAAATACAATTATACAAAATATTTTGCCACAATACTATAACACAGAAAGGTCAATAACAAAAAAAGGTAAATGATAAACAAAATAAAATAAACATACACAAACTTTTTGTCTATTCGTTTGCAGCATGTGTTAATGGATGGTATGTTAGTTGTTTAGACATTAGATCCTACCTGTAGGCTGTCATATTCCTGCTCCAGCAGATGCAGGTTGGCCTTGTCTCTTTTGTCTTTCTAAAACAGAAAAAAATGCTCATATGAACATGTGTAAACCAAATGCTATGCTGATATATGTGTGTGTGTGAGAGAGAGAGAGAGAGAGAGAGAGAGAGAGAGAGAGATCTAGAATGGCGCAGATGTGTGTTTCTCTGTGCAAGTATGCACTTGTGTGTATGTGTATGTTAACTCACTAGCTCCTCTCGAGCTCTTTCCACCTCCACACTTCTCTGGATGGAGCTGTGAAATTTATTGTGATTGACTATCTGCTGCTCTATGGTGGCAGTATCGTCTCCCCATGGCGATGTCTCTATCAGACGCTACAAAAAAATGCATATTACTACAAACAGGAGGGAGGGAGAGAGACAAAGAGCGAGAGAGAGAGAGGGGGGGAGAGAGATAGACAAAGAGAGAGAGAGAGAGAGAGAGAGAGAGAGAGAGAGAGAAAGAGAAAGCGAAAGAGAGAGAGAGACTCAAAGCAACTCCAAACATATAGTTGTTTGCAAATTCTAGGTATCCTATGAGAAAATAATCTACTGTGTAACAGATGTTATGGGATTTGTACCAGGATATGCTCTGAAACTGTTGAATGTGTTTCAGTGCTGCATTAATCAAACCTTTCCCCATATATCACTATCAAGAGGAAGGCACATTTATTTCTCCACTGCACTATGCAAAAAAAAAAACATGTCTAAAATGGCTTTACATCAGACAGAAAAACATGTAGGTTTTTTTTTAATTACTTCCATTATTTCATTTATCACGAAAGTATTACACAGGGTATGTTGCCTTAAAATGGTGAAAAAAAACTAGAATCCAGAAATATAGCTGAAATAACAAGGCAATAGATCACGCCATTTCAATTGATGAACAAAAACAACATTTATGAAAAGCATTATTATGCATTGTTAAGTCTGTAATTTAGGTTATAATTTCAGAACACTCAGTATGTTTATAGTCACTTAAGTGAGTATTCAGAGATAAATCTCTTTGACAGGAGGAGGGGAGGAATTTAAGGCATTCCCACAAAGACAAGTCAGACAGAGATAAAACGGAAAAAGCCAGGCTACTGCCGTTTTTCCTCCTCCTGCTGTTTCTCTCGGTGCCTTCATTATTCTCCCCCCTTTCTCTTTTTAAGACAAAAGATTTATGTTCCTCTTTTGTGCACACCAACATATTTAAAATGAACTTACAGACCCAGTTGCTCAACTGTGCGGGTTCAGTAAATGCCTGAGGGTGCACTGCCCTGTTTGTGCAGAACGGTGTGTTCAAATGTTTGCTGCTGTTCTTGGAAAACTAGTTGTTTGGCTAAACTCATGAAAGACAACTTGGGACAGTGCAGAACTCTTTGCTTCCACAGGCCATTTAGAAAACACACCTGCCACTAGAGGGAGAGTATGAATGGCTTTACACTGGCTTGTGATTTGCAGTGAGCTGGGTTTTTATAGATGTCATGGCAGAGCTCCCTGTGTGGGCTTAATTCCAGTCCAGTCTTTATAGTGTGGGCGGACCACTCTTTTCATCCATTCTCTGCCAAGAGCTGTTTTTCCACAACTCAACTGACCCACAGATGACCTCATCTGCCTTGCTCTATCCATGTGCCTCTCTCCTTCTGTTTTGGATAAACATGAAATTTGACAACACCTTTTCAGTAGATCAGGAATCTGCTAGGGACAGGCTATTTAAGAATTTTTGCAATTGGATTTTTAAATGAACAGTATTAGATTCCTCCACTGAGATAAACAGTCCAATGTTTTAGAATAAAACACCTAAAACCAGGATGTTTATTACTAATCCAAACTGCATATGTCCTACTGAAAGGCTTAATTAGGACAATGGTTTTTCGATATCTGCAAGAAAACACCTGTCTTTACAGCTGGGACATCTCTTGTGTTTACCTTCTGTTGAGTGATCCAAGCAATGGAATCATGAAAGGTTCTGCCAGGCTCATCCCAGGCTGTGCTGCCTCGACTGCCTCGACTCTTTCTTTGCAGAGAGGCACCTGCAAGCATGTGCACTGCTCTCAGCTGTTCAGCACACTGTTCCATACTGCATAGAGAGAGAGTCTCGGTTAAGAGGATCAGAATTATTATCCAAGTGCCTCTGTATCATGTTTGCCTTTGTGAAAATGGACCGTGTTTGTGCTTGACATCAACATCATTTCACCCAATCTACTTTATAAAAAGGGCAAATGTAAATATGTTTTGGCTGGTTGTTGGCATCCACATATCGATCTTCTTTAAATCTGAAATATGCATATCTGGTGCTTAGTTTCCATATGTTGCCAGTCTGGACTGGAAAGTAAATAGTAAATTTTAAACCTTTTTTTAAAATTTCAACTTTAATAGTGTTTAAAATCTCAAGACGTGTGGAAAGTAAGGAAATGTTTAAATGCTTGAAAAATAGACTGCCTGTTTGGGTTAGACTCTCTTGTCAATCTCACCCAAACAGCTAAGACATTATTTTCATTCAGGTCTAGATCTGTAACTCGAATTTATATTTCAGTTAATATTTCATGTGTTTTTATTAAAACTGATTTTATAACTTATTTTACTCACAAATATGTCTGTGCCTAAACTTAGTCAAAAAACCGACTCGTTCGCGACCTACAGCAGTGTTGACAAATTGAGTTAAATATACGAAAATATCTAACAAAAACAAAGATTAAGTCCACAAGAAACACTAGATTTATATATAAGGTACTTAATAGACTATTAGATTTTCGCTGTGCGTTCCAAATAGTACATGTCTGCATAGGTTTTAAAGTGTAATGCAGTAAATGCAGAAGTTGCATGTACTTTTTCCAAGCTGTAATTTGTAAAGTTATTCCCTCACATATTTGTAAAATTTAACTAATTAGTAGTTATATTTTAAGTAATTACCACAACATTGTAATACAACAGAAATGAATACAATATTCAGCTGAGGAAAATGTGCAAGAATAAACAAATACAAATTGATTTCATAGATTTTTTGCCTCAAGATTTGAAAGGATGTACATAAATATGTGAACATTAATCTTCATGTGAGTGTATATACATATATATCTCACCTAATGAGCACACTTTCGTTGGACTGGCCCATGCTTCTAAGCTGTAGGGCGAGGCCCTTCATTTGCTCAATGATTTCTGCTGCAGAAGCTATGCAGTGATCAGCGTCTGCACGTCCTCCTTCTGGGTCCTGCAACACCAGCACACAGTCACACACTGTTGCCCTGGTCATGGAGAATTGGAACAAAAATCTAAGTCTAAAACATAAAAAAAAAGGATGAAGTGTCACTGTTATATATATATTTGAAGTTTCCAGCCATGGCCTGTGGAAGCTGCCTCCTTGCTCGCTCTCCAACCGGGCTTCGTTATTATAGGTCTCAAAATTCAACACCCATTTATTAATACAACGCACTGATCGACTCCACCAACAAAGTTTAATTACCTTATTTGCGTAACTCCATCTTTCTTCGGTTTTTACCAATAATTACCAGATTAGTTATCTCTAATTAGTATTCAGTTGCGTGTGACCGCATCTGGCCACCAATATTTATCATATGGATACTCTATTTTTGAAAAAATATATACTTTTGTGTGCAATGAGTTCCCCAGTCTGGCCTTCACTGACATCTGTAAGTCCAATATGGCTTTCAAGGCCACCTTGCAATGGGAAGCCACTGCACCATCTTCAACTTAAAGGATCTTAGGGGGCTTTCCACCCCTACACCCTGCCTCTGAGGGAGATGTTTCACTAAGATGAATTTAAGCTAATTGTAAGGGATGTTATGTTAAAAACATTATTTTACTATGCCAATTACTTTCAATTAGGGCATTAACGCAAAGTCGACTACAGAGGCACAAGCCAATGCCCCCCGAGTGAAGTCGACTAGTTGTGTGTTCTGTGTGCGCACTTGTGTACACAATGCAGTCTCTGCCTCTGATTGGCTGGCGCTGACACGCATTCCTTGACTTAACCTATTATTATATAAAAGGGTAAAAAGGGTGGTACTGTTGGAGCGAGGGGAATCTAAACACATAACCACAAGAAGACGAGAGACACAGCAGAGGTCAGACACATCACACGGGCCAATAGTAAATTTGGGCCGGCAAGGAATCCCATCAGCAGCACCCGCCCCACTCAGGAACGACAGGCTGGTGGGCCTGTCAAGGCTCATAATGGCCGGGCCAATTTTTTGTCCCAATCCAGCCCTGCTGTAGACACCCAAACAGCACAGTAACCTGCACAACCTGCAAGTCAGTGTTAAAGTACAGTAACAGTACCGACGTTCTGTACGGCACCTGAAACGGCACCGCTAGCTAACATGGCTAGCACAGCAGAGGACTTGTTTGGTCTAGTGCTGCAGCGATTATTTGAAGTATTCGACGTAATCGAATATGAAAACTGGTCGACGACAATTTTTTTGGTCGAATATTCGGCTATTTATTTTTGGTCTCAAACGACTCATCCAGAGAGCTTTTGCT